>ML272201.1:0-130205 GCA_005239495.1 Nicotiana undulata | reverse complement strand
GGGGGGCTGAGTGTTAAGTTGTGCGAACGAGTGGGTTGTTGGCGAGAACGCGTAGAGGAAGTCTGGGTTGTGCTTTGCAAACGCATACCGGGAGAGGCGAACGCTTTGAGGAAAATAAAAGTGTTGGGCAGTGTATTTAAAAAGCCATATCCGCGACCCTTAGCCATTTTTTCACCATTTTTGGACGGAATTGAAGCTTTTGTGAGAGATTAAAGAGGGAATAAAAGGGGAAACACTTGGAGGTAAGATTTTTGACTTCATAACTCGATACTATATTGCGTTTTAAGCAATAAAACCTTAAATTAGTGGGATTTAAACCCAAAATTGGAAAAGTTAGGGCATGGAAAATTGGAGACTTTAATTGAGTAATTGAAGGGGCAATTGTGGTCTGATTTTGAGATTCTTGGCATGTATAGACTCGTGAGAGGATGAGGATTCTGGTTTTGTGATTTTTATCAAATTCCGAGACGTGGGTCCGGCGGTCGGGTTTGACCAATTTCGGGATTTTAAAGTAATTTTGATAAATTTCGAATTGGCCTCGTTCCTTGGCATATAATAATGATATAAATATGATTTTTGATATATTTGGAGCACTCGGAGGCCGAGTCTAGCGGCAAAGGCATTGTGGACTAGGATTTTAGCCGGTTTTGAGGTAAGTAACATTTCCAAACTTGGTTCTGAGGGTTCGAAACCCCGAACTACATGATATTTGACTATAATTGAGGTGACACACATGCCAAGTGACGGGCTTGCAGGCGTGCACCGATTAAATTGGGGCCTGACTCATCCCATGGCACCGTCTAGTAGATATTACGCATTGATAACCGCTCTTCTATTATGTGATAAATGTGAACATTATAGAAATCATATTAAGTATAAATGCTAAGGCTTCATGCCGAAAATGCTGAGACCAGAGTGGTCGTATATTACTATCTCATTTTGTGATTATTTGATTTCATCTACTCAGCCATGTTATAGCATATCGTTTCATGCCTCAGTCTTAGTAATTGTTAATTATATGCATGTTTATCATTGTTTCGAGCCGATTTATACATTCGTGAGCCATATGAGTGAGACTGGAGAGTAATGACTGAGTGAGGCCGAGAGCCTGTTACTGAGACAGTTATGAGGTCGGAGTGCACACTGCATCGATACTTTAATCATGCCTTCGCTGACTTGATATAGCGCTTGGGCCAATAGGTCCCCTCCGGAGTCTTTACTCCCCCAGTGAGCGCATTGATATTGAGGGATGAATCTTCCCTGGACATGTACCTTGTCCGAAGATGATGATATGTGAGGGATGGATCGTCCCTGGACATGGATCGTGTCCGAGTGTGGTATTTCCGGAGATGGATCTTCTCCATGGGGATGGATTGGCCTTGTCCTTAGTACCGAGTGACTACGGTCATCGATGCTTATGTACATTCCGGGATAGACCTTCCCTGGGCTTGAGAGCCATATACGATACTGAGTGGACTGGTGTGTGAGGGTTGTGAGCACTTTGTGCATTTCCACACTGGTTTCATACACTTTTATGATGGCATGTAGAGTATACTGGCATACTTGGCATGTTTGCTCATTTATGCTAAACTGTTAGCATGTCTAATTTCTATACGATGTCCATTGTAAATTCTGAGGTTTAGTCCGTCACCACCTCTCAGCCCATAGTTTGGGTTCGTTACTTCTGAGTTGGTGTACTCATGTTACCCCCTTCACCTTGTGTGCAGATCCAAGTACATCGGGACCCGGCAGTGGTTACTGAGCAGTTGCCAGAGTTTTCATCGGAGTCGTCGAGGTAGCAGCTGGCGATCGCGACCTCGTCTTCTCCTTATTTATCTTCCTGTTGCACTTTTATTTTTATAGACTATGTTGTCTATTTCCGTATGTTGACATTATTATGTTATAGTAGCTCGTGGCTGGATGACACTAGATCCGGGGTTAATTTAAACTTTCAAATGGATTATTATCTGTATCTTGCTTTTAAATTTTATAATTTTCTGAAAAATAAATTTAGATTCAACGAAATGTGTGGCTTGCTTGGTTTCACGACAGGCGCCATCCCGACTAAGTATTTGGGGTCTTGACAGTCAGGTAGTTTTGGAGGAATCAAGGTGGAGGCCTTTTGTGATTGCATGATGAAGTTTTGAGAAGAGTATTGAGAGAAAAATCTCGAAGCTTAGTTAGTGTGGATTAAGAGAGAGAAGGTTCAAAACCTTGCTATACTTCTTTTTTTTTACTCTAACACAAGGTTATCAACCGCTCAATTTAATTGCCCCTTAAAAATGGATATTTGCAAGCATTTCAACCTATAAATATCAAAATTGGAAGAGATTGTCAACCCTCTAACCAGAAGAACATTTGGAAATGGCAAAGCAATTGGTGATATGTATTTCACCAAGCTTTAACAAATTTCAGTAAGCTTATGTGAATTTAGCTACCATAATCACGAGAGTGTGGTAGGAGTATCAAAGACCGAAGTAATATTGGAGAAAAATATTTAGGATGAGCTTTGTTTAGGAGGGACTGTCAAGATAATCGGCATAGGTATGTTAAGGCTATCTCTTCTCTCTTTTTGGCATGATCTATACGACACAAGAAAAACGAGCAAATGCATAACTTCCATAAATTACTCTATTCATAGAAATGCTAGAGATGTGTATATTTGTATTCTACGATGTGTCATATTATTCTATCATCTTTTCATGAGTCTGAAAAATACATAAGTTGGTAAAATTTATTTCATGCATAATGGTCTTATGACGTACCGAGAGATTTTATTAACATATTTCACATGCATTTCATACATTTACACATGCACATTGACCCATGACCAGATGACGTTATATACGTGTATATATATATATATATATATATATATATATATATATATATATATATATATATATATATATGTATATGTGATATGGGAAAGGTTATGACGTTATATACGCACCACCACCTGATCAGCTATTAAACGTTGATGAGTTTGCCCACAGTGGCCAAGATGATATGATGGGATGCCGTCAGAGGCCTGATGATGTTACGAAACATGTACCTATGCACAACATGACATTGATACGTATATGCATGACACTATAATTATTTCACGATTTACAGAGCTATCTAGACTTACAGGTTGAGTCCTTTACTCCATATTTCTTCTATGCTCTTCATATATTTATTCGAATGCCTTACATACTCAGTACATTATTCGTATTGACGTCCTTTTGTTGGGGACACTGCATTCATGCCTGCAAGTATAGATAATCATTTTGACGAGCCCTCATAGTAGACGAGGTCAACATTCGGCGAAGGATCGGTAAGACTCTACCTCATTCGGAGTGCAGCCGAGTTTTATGAGTCATCGTGTCAGAATATTACTACACACTTATGGGTAGGTCTGTACCCTGTCCCATTTGATGTCAAGTAATCTTAGAGGCTTTGTAGATAGAGGTTCATTTTGTGCGGTATGTCAGAGGCCTTGATGGCCCATATGTATTCATGTTTTATGAACGAAGGTTCATTGATATAACATTTTCCCACTTACAATTGTACATTACGAGTTGTGGCCATGTTAGCCCATGATAGTTACAAAAGGAATGAATGAGTTACAGAGTGGTTCGCTCGGGCCAGTGTGGCACCGGGTTCCAACCACGCCTCCCAAGGTTGGGGTGTGACAAAGTGGTGTCCGAGAAGTTCTGTCCTAGGGAGTCTACAAAGCCGTGCCTGATAGAGTCTTACTTATGGGTGTGTTGCGCGTCACATTTATAATTGAGAGGCTATAGGGCATTTAGGAAATATTACCCTTTTTTGTTTCAATATCGTGCCATAGAGATGAGGCGTTAGAAGTCAGTATGAAGCTTTCGCCAGGTTTGTATGCACTAGAGGTGCAGGTATACAGTATGATACTTCAGATCGTGCGATAGAGCTCAAGATAGGGAGATAATTTCCTCGTCAATGTCTCATGTTCTAAATGAGTAATCCACGAGTTCGAAGCACCAATGAGGGAATGACCCAGCCATTGAATTTGGGGGAGATTGCGCAAGGGTTCGTTGGGAGAATGTGCCGAGCTGTGGAGAGATAGAAAAAATTAGCTACTAAGGGAAGTGTCCTTGTCCCTATTAATGTTATCGTGCCACCGGATCATGTGGTGAGAGAACCTAAGAAATGAACGAGGATTGTTGGCACCAACAAGCCAGAATGTTTGATATGTAAGAAGCGCCACTCATGTTCATGTTTGATGACTCTTGAAATACGTTATGGTTGTGGAAAGAGGGGGCATAAGAAGACCAAATTCCCTAAGATGGGTACACCATCCCGGTATGCCCGATATGCGGGAAGGAACATTTGGTGTCGTGTTGTGAGTATGCTTAGTAGCGTGTTAGGGGTGGTAGATTTGGGCAATTACAGAAGCCCATATAGCGAGTTGGTGCAGGGATTTATTAATCCCATCACGGGGTTCTGGAGGGAGGATAGGGGGAATGTTTATAATGTATGCAAAAAGGGCACAAGTCAGGTTAGTGGGTCGAGTAAGCTTAGCGGACCTCATACCAGTTGTGTGAAATGTTGGAGATGTCATTCGGGGGTATGTCACTATGTTAGCAATATATGTTATGGATGTGGATTCGAGGGGCATCAGTTAAGGTATTGTCGTGTTGTTACACCCCATGTTTTTGTACGCAGAAATACATCTTAAGTCAATTGATAAGCTCAAAAATGAGATCTTCTTTAGAAGTATATAATTTAAGTTAATCATGTTACCTATGAGGTGACAAATATTGAAGATCATGAACAACAAGTACAAAGAGGGTTGGAAGGTTCAGAAGCTAAAGGATTTGAAGAAAATAATGTTTCGTTGAAAGTCATCAAGTTCAGAATCTTATAACATGTAACTTTAGGGTGAGACTAGGGTGATTAACATGATAAGGAGATTATTTTTTGATTATATTAGTCGTATCATAGTGGTGTGCTATGTTTTGAAGTCAAGCGAGTTGTAGAGCAAAAGTAGATGAAAGTCATCACAAGTTATGTTCATAGATAGGAGCAAAAATGTAACTGCGATTTTCTCCCAATATAGATAGCGTTATGGGGTGTTCGCCCCATCAAATTGAAGATCTATGAGTCTAATTTCCAACGAAGTAAACCATTCATTTATACGACATTGGAATAGAAGATATTCACGTTTTCGCTAGACTGCAGACTGATAGGTGACAAGTAGGTGCATCACCTACTTTCCAAAAGGAGAGGCCTCAATTAAAAGCTCCAAGGTCGGAAAAAGAGCCCTTTTAAGGTCTGATTTCCTTCAGATATTACACTCATAATACATCAAAAAAAAATTCATATGTACACCCAAGAAAAATGCTCTAAAAAATTTAAGACAAAACCCTAAATAATTTTCTCTTCTTTTCAAGTTCTAGTTTGAGAAAAACCTAGAGTTTGAAGAATCAAGATAGGAGATGATGTATCCAACAAATAATGTAAGTTTACTTCTCTATTTCATCCATTTTTTCTGCTTTAAAATCATAGTAAATTGTTCTATACTTGTAAGAACTCACGGGACGATGATTAGAAGCCGTGAGTTCGAGTTATTCACTTGTAGTGGATTGTTTTGTGGACTGTTTTGTGTTGTTGTTGGGCTGCATGTTTTACTACTATTTTGTGGAGTATTGGAGGAGGAAGGGTATGGAGAAACACCACACAAACGAAGGTTTGTGGTCTGGTTGTTCGTCGTAAAATTTTCGGATCGTTTGACACTACTACGATGGTCGTTTTGTGTATGAAGAGATTGGGGTGTGTTGGGTTGTTTTGTAGTATTTTATGGTGCATATAAGGCTGGAAAATGATGCATATATGTTTTTTTGTTGTTTTCTTGTGTTGTTGGTGTTATCTTGAATTTTGAGTAAGTAAGGATTATAGGGGAGATGTTGCCCGTTTTAATAGAAAATAAGTGTGTCGTTCGTTGTGGGATAGTTGTACCTTTCGTAACTTAATGATAGTATTATTATCGTTGTTGTAAATTAAGGTGAAAAGAGGCGAGTTCAACTTGGTGACTGGTAATATTGTTATAAGGTATGTTAAGGCTAAAACTTTCTTTCATTTTGGCATGCTCCGGTAACTACATGTGTTTGATAACGAGACATAAAGAGAAGCTCATATTCCTGAATTTATGTACATTTTCCGTATACGGCTAAAATCGGAGAGTCCGATTTTATGATTATTATGGCTTTCCACTGACCACCTCTAGAAGGCTCAAGGTTCGACCCCGAGGGTTCCCTATGCTCGACCTTGGGGCAGTATAAATCGGTGTCTATCATGGACGAGCGGGAAACTCCCAAAAGTCACATGGTTAGAGTTGACCAGGCCTGCAAGAATAGTACAAGTTTGTACTGTGGCATTAAATAGTTGTACCAGCTGCATATCTTTGTACTAAATATTTATGTACTATGTTGGGATTCCCCCCTCCTATATAAAGTGGACCCTTATCATTTCTTGCACACATGATATTAAATACAACAATAAGAACATTCTCTGCTCTCTAACTTAAACATTCTCCACTGTCGACTCCTTTGATTTATTGCTTATATTTATTCTGTTTCATTTATTGTTCTTCATTTATTACTCATCATTGATCATAAAAGATCCCTCTTCGAGGCCCTCATAGCTGTTTAGCTTCCATCCATCATCTACTATCGATAATGTACCTCGACCTCGAGGCCCTATCTCGACTAGCTCGGGACCCCCATTTAAGGCAGTGTGGTTTGCACATTCTTACTATCTTTTACTCTTATCTTATTACCCTAACTCACACTTAGCATCTATTTCTTAACAACAAGTATTAAAATAAATCACACATTTTTAGAACCACAAAATCAAATCTAATTCTCATTACCATTTTCAAGGTAAACAGTTTGGCGCCCACCGTGGGGCTAAAAATAATAGTGATTGTTTTAGTGTTGGTTTACGGAAAATCTCAAGTTATTCTTCACACTTTTTCTTGTCCAAGAATCTTTGATTTTAGGTCAAAATGTCTAACTCAGTGAATGCACATGAAAACAACGGCTCTGGCGACCATGGAGAGAATGGTGTAGCTGTTTCAGGCGTCGGTGTACCACTGCGAAACCCTGAGGACGCAGCAGATCCAATTCCCATGGGCGTGGGCTCACACAAAGCCCGACACGTCGATATAAACTCCCACACTGACGTGTGTATACGCCGAGAAAACAAGCAGGAGGCTCAGAAAATGCTAGTTCGGGAGGGGAGAGAGGTTAGCCTTCACGTCATTTTTGAAATGTTGCAGGCACAACAATTTGTGATTGCTCAGCTGCAAAGCCATAAAAAAACATCAAGCACAACAGCACCGAAAATTGCTCCTGGAGTCGAACAGGTGCCGGAGAGGTCGAGCAACGACGAGTCAGCAGCCGACCCCGCTATTATGAAGATGCTCGAGGACCTCACGAAAAGGATTGAATCAAGCGAAAAGAAGATAGAAGCTAACGACAAAAAGGTGGAGATCTACAACTCAAGGGTCGACCATATCCCAGGCGCACCCCCAATCCTGAAGGGTGTAGACTCAAAGAAATTTGGGCAAAGTCCATTCCCGTCAAGTGCGGCTCCGAAGCCCATCCCGAAGAAATTCAGAATGCCCGATCTCTCAAAGTACAACGGGACCTCGGACGCCAACGAGCACATCACTGCCTACACTTTTGCCGTAAAAGAAAGCGACTTGAAGGAGGACGTGATTTAATCCATCCTATTGAAAACATTCCGAGAAACATTTTCAAAGGGGGCCATGATGTGGTATCATAACCTAACCCCGAACTCGATAGATTCATTTGCCATTCTGGCAGATTCTTTTATAAAGGCACATACTGATGCCATCAAGGTTGCCACAAGCAAAACTGACGTCTTCAAAATGAAACAGAGGGAAAACGAGATGCTACGAGAATTTGTATCTCTCTTTCAAATGGAGCGAATGGAATTACTACCGGTGTACGATGAGTAGGCAATGCAGGCCTTCACCCAAGGCATGTATGAACGAAGATATTGGCAATAGCTTCGAAACAACTGAAGCAGAACTTGGTGGAATATCCCGCCGTTACTTGGAAGGATGTCCATAACCGGTATCAGTCAAAGATCAGGGTCGAGGACGACCAACGGGGAACCCCCTCTGGCTCAATGTATTCTAGAAGGCTCCTAGCAAGGGAACCAATGCCAAACAAGGAAAGGAATCAACCATACACTGAAGATCGGAGAAATGCCCAAGGCATAACATACCACGAAACAACCGTAGGGCAGATCGAGGTCAGAATCCTCGGGGACTCATAAGCAAAATCGGTTTCAACAGACATGCAGGACAGGTGGAGGCACCCTAATTATCCAAATACAACTTCAACATTGACGTTTTGGACATCGTATCGGCCATAGGTCAAATCTAAGACACCGGGTGGCCAACACCCATACTATCGGATCCATCACAAAGAAACCATAACTTGGTGTGCGAATTTCATGGCACACACGGTCATAGGAACGAAGATTGCAGACAACTCCGAGAGGAAGTAGCATGACTAATCAACAAAGGGCACCTTCGAGAGTTCCTCAGTGACCGAGCAAAAAATCAATTTCGGGAGAGAGAGGCGAACAGGAAAAATAAAATAGAAGAACCACAACATGTCATCCACATGATCGTGGGAGGAATCGACATCCCACAGGAACCCGTTGTCAGACGGACAAAAATATCCATCACTAGGAAAAATTGAACTCGAGGTTATAGTCCCAAGGACGCCCTCACATTCAGGGATGAGGACATCGAGACCCCATCTCAACCTCACAACAACGCACTGGTAATTTCTTTTCTTTTGAATATGTTTCAAATTAAACGTGTGCTTGTGGATCCAGGTAGCTCAGCCAACATAATTAGGTTGGGGGTGGTGGAGAAGCTCGGACTGCTCGACCAGATCGTGCCTGCCTCTTTATTCCTCAACAGATTCAACATGGAGAGCGAAACAACAAAAGGGGAGATCACCATTTTGGTCAACGTAGCCGGCGCAACCCAAAACACTAAGTTTCATGTCATGGAAGGAGACATGAGGTACAATGCCTTGCTTGGAAGGCGATGGATACACTGCATGAGAGCAGTACCATCAACCCTTCATCAAATGATGAGGTTTCCAACGAAGGACGGAATAAAAACGGTATACGGAGAGCAACATGCAGCAAGGGAGATGTTCGCGGTGCAGGATGTGGCACCGACATCAACACCTTCTACATCGAAGAAGCCAAAGGATAAGAAAACAGCCAAGTAGCAGTCACAAGCTGCATCTTCGGTTGCGTCCGAGTTAATGAGTAAAGGACCGTACCGTGTCCTCGGAGCCAGCGGTTGAAGCATATCAAGGCTCGAACGCCATCTCTGCTAAGGTATAACCGTCTCGCTTTTTATTTAAATTTTACACTAACCTATGTGCAAGTGTCCGATTAGAAAAATCGAAGCACCTTCCAGGTCGAAGGCCTTAGGTTTTAAAGCATGTGTTGCGCTCTTTTTTCCTTAGATCGGATTTTATCCCAAATGAGTTTTACCGACAAGGTTTTTAATGAGGCAACATCTATATTCTACCTAAGGAAAAATTAACAAGTATTCAAGGTTTCTCTTCAATCAACCTCGAATACTGGGGGGCATCCCCCCGGGAGGTCACCTCCTCGGAGAAATCAAAGTAAGCCAAAAGGGTCTCGATAGGAAAATGTTGTATCGGGCCAAACGGTCAAATGAACCGTTCCCACATAGAATAATCGAACCCTCGATAGTAAAAACAATGTATACTTTTACCAAGTAATCAGAGGAATATCTCTTATCCCCGAAAGCTCTGGGTTTTCAAAAAGGTTTCAAAAAAACGGCCCAAGGGCCAGGAAGCTGCCGAACACTCGGAGACTCACACCAAAAACTCGAAGCTGTAAAACCTCAGGGTCGGATACTTCGAGTTCACCAGCCCCAATAAGGCAACACCAAGATTACAAGCAATGTCTCCAGAGCCAAAAACTTTCGATGTCTCGGGGGTTGTCGTCGACTGTCACCCCATCGAGCTACCAAAAACTCGATGTCATAAGACCCCAAGCGGGCAACCTCGAGCCCAGAATCCTTCCATGTGGAAACACCCAATCTGTAAGACCTCTGGGCATGCTAAAAATGTAAGACCTCCACGAGGAATTATCAACAATATAAGACCTCCAAGAGACAACACCAAAACTGTAAGACCTCAAGTAAGACATGTTGAAATTTATAAGACCTTACAAAAGGCATAATCCCGATTTTAAAGTCAAGGCTATATATTCGAACTTGAAAGGCCCCTAAAAGGTATACCCTCGATATAGACGCCAAGGATATCTCACTCGGGGAGTGAAATGCTACGGCCAAACACAATGACTATGGTCATAAGGCTCCGGCCAAACACAATGAGGCTCCGGCCAAACACAATGACTACGGTCATAAGGCTCTAGCCAAACACTATTACTACGATCATAAGGCTCCGGCCAAACTAACGCGACTCGGGGACGCCCGACCATCGCCATACAATCACAAATACTTCGAAATTACTTTGAAAAGAATTGGTTAATCAGGCTACCCTCGGCATCAGCAAAAGAGCTTCGATAGTATCAGCTCCAACAAGGCTTCGAAACTTCAGCCACCGAGCGACACCTCCCAAGGTGCTAATTTATCGTCGCACAACGGATCACAATCGAGGTTCTCATCGAACCGTCGAAGAGTCGGACGAACACAAAAACTTCCAAAAATTCTTTAGCGGGGGAAACTATAGCCATACTAAAGGTCGTATCGACCCAACGCGTAAGATCCTAAGCGCCAGCTTAAAAAGCCTCAAGGCCAATTCAAAAACCTAAGGGTCGATGAGCTCGAGTTGAAACCTGACTCGAGGACTGAACCCTAAATAGTTAACTAAAAAGCGCCTAAGGGAAAATGCATAAGAGCCTACAAGACAGCCTAACAAGCCTCCGAGGTGATCTATAAACCTAAGGGTTTTCTCACCTTGAAGTCCAAATTCATCGGACTAGCTATCGATGATCGCAATTCAAGACAAAAAAGAAGATACAAGCAAACTGGAAGTATCAAAGGATATTTTCATATATATATGTATGTATTACAAATTTACATTCACAATGCTCCCACAGGGAGTCTTATACAAAGCAGAAAAAACAAAGCCTAGGCTATTTTCCCCTCGGGAACTGTGGCTCTATCGGCCTCTTCCTCGTTATCCTCAGAATCGGTTACAAGGAATTGGGTGTTGTATTCATCCGCCATGGCATGCTCTATCTCTTCCGAGAGATCTAAGCCCCAAGCGTGGATCTCCTCGAGGGTTTCCCTTCGGGATCTGCATCGGGCATAGTCACTTCTCCTGCTCTCACGATCAGAAGCCCCTCTCAACTCGGCTCGAGCATCAGCAACATCTTTTAAATACACGACCACTTTCTTGTCGGCCTTAGCTCGGATCTCCTCGGCTTCAGGTTGGGCATCCACGACCTCAGCCTTTATCTTCAAAAGGTTAGACTCGAGCCTCGCAATCCTGCCCGTCTAGATCGAGCCATTTTCATGAGCATTTTTGAGTTTGACCTCAAGGGAAAAAATCTTGGCCAGAGCATTCTTCTTGGCCACAACTTGAGCATCACTATGAGCCCTTAGCTCAGTGCACTCATACTCGGTCTGACCAACTCGCCCCAAAGGCGTCCCAGGTCCTCTGTCTTTCTCTACATCTAAAACATCAGAATATTAATCTCCGAGGATAGGAGAAGAAACACGCATGACCTTAAAACTAAGGTTACCTGTCCCTCGAGGCGGTCTTCGTATCTCTGGCTACAATCCATTTCACAACGGAGGTGTATCAACTCTTTAGCTCTTTTATCACATAGGAGCCTGAGGGATTTCTCCCCGTCCAAGGCTCTTCGCAACCGAGCCTCGTTGTGAAGCAACTCGCACTTGAGCTTGCCGAAATCCTATGAAAAAGAAGCATCAGTTAGAAAATGAAAACACGGAGCTGATAAAATCTCAAAGGTCATCGAAGCTTACCGAAGAGCATAACCGTTGAGCCTCCTTGAAGGCCAAGCAAGCATCTTCTGGTCTAGCCTCTTCGGCCACAGTTGAAACATCCCGAGAGGGGACATGATCATTCGGGACTCTGCTCCCATCAGGCGGCCCTTAGCCCCGAATATCCCTCAAAGTACCTTCGACGGGAGGAGAAAGCAGCGGCAGAAGATGCTTTTCCCTCGAAGTACCTTCGACCGGGGAAGAAGCCAGTGGAAAAGGAGGAACCACTCCCCCGAGGCTAGAGACCTCAGGTTGGGCAGTCTCGACTTTACCCCATTTATGCCTCCGATTAGACCCTGCCTCACTATGAATCTCCTCGCCCACCGAGGACTCCTTCCGCTTATTATTATTCTTCTGCCTTGAAGCCGACGACCCCTCCTCCTTTCCAAGAGGACACAGTCTCATCTCGGAGAATTCTCTAATGCCTCTAATAAAGGAGTTAATAAAAGGGAAAGTTATTCCTAAAAGAAAAGAACCTTATGGAACTTACCATGGTGTTTCGCCTCCCATCCACCCTTCGATAGGTCTCGCCACTTACACTCATCGTAAGTCGAGCATGCCGCCAATCACTGAATCCGCCAGGTCGGGCACCTCAAATGGCAACCACGGAGTTGCTGCAGATAGGAAAAGAAGACATTATTACGGAGTCCGCCTCCACTATGAACAAAATAATAAAAGCACAAGTGTACCAATTACGTGTGAAGTTCCATTTCTCAAGAAAGGGCATAAACTTCACCGAGATAATATCGGCGGTCAGCACTCCGACAAATCGACTCATCCACCCTCAGTCCCCCTCTTCTTCATCACTGACAACAAGGGGCTGGGTGGATCGACGTCGGAGAGTGATCAGGCCCCGATAGTACGAGGGCCGGTACAATCTGATGAGATGACTAAGGGTGAACATATGCCCAGCCTTCTCCGCAAAGAACCTCATCATCATCACTATCCTCCAAGAAGATAGGTGAACCTATTCCAAGGTAACCCGATATCTCCTACAAAGCTCGAGCACGACAATGTCAAGAGGGCCCAACATAAAGGGGTACGTATATACGTTCAAAAACCCCTCTACGTGGGCCATGATATCCTCTTCCAGGGAAGGTACCTGCAGTACCACCTCTTCTCCCCATCCGCAGTCTCTCCTTACTGCCTCGAGGTGTTTTTTTCCTATTGACGGGATGAACCTCGATGCATGCTTCCGATGACCCTGAACATTGGGAGGTCTCTCTAACGTGAAGCCCCTCCTCGAGACGATGCAGTTCAAGGTTCGTTCGCCTAACGCTGGTGGTGTACAACCGACCGGGCAAGAAGCAGAGGCAGAACTTTCCTCTTCTTGGTGAGCGAATTTTGGCATAACAGCCATAACTACATTGGCACAAGGAGAAAGAGATGAAAGCTTAAGCAGAAACTTTAACCTAAAGTGTTAGAAGAATTGGTGCAAGAGGAAAAGGCTTTACGAAAAGGATGACAACTCAAAATGGCAAAGTCCTCAAATAAGAAGGAAGCCAATGCATATATAAAGCAAGCGGCGAATGTTTGCGTACTTTGAAAGCCAATTAATTCTGACCATGACATTATCACTTTTGAGGAAATGCACTGGTAGGACCACCTCGGTCACTTCACAAGTCTTGTCATATGAAGGACGTTGTCATGCAGCGTCCGAGGGATCAAGGTCCTTATATCAATCTAGCCTCGAGATGGTGCCCGATCTCGAGGATCTTTGCAACTATAATTACAAGATATAAGGAGCGATCAATATCAATGTAGCCTCGAGATGGTGCCCAACCTCGAGGATCTCTATTATCATAATACGCTCTGAGGAGCCATCCACATCGGCCTAACCTCGAGATGGTGCTCGATCTCAAAAATCTCTACTACTGCAAATATGGGCTCTAAAAGAGCCGCCAATCTAGCCTCGAGATGGTGCCCGATCTCGAGGATCTCCGTTGCTACAAGTATAAGTTCTAAAAGGAACGACCAAGATCCGCATACCAATCTAGCCGCGATATGGTGCCCAATCTCGAGGGCCTCTATTATTCTAAGTACGGGCTCTAAAGAGCCTACATCAAAATTTAGAAGATTGTCATTGCATTGAAAAATAAATGACTTGAAGCAAAAAATCCTTTTGCATTCACAAAAATATTTTTACAGAATGTGTCTTTACACAGCTTCCTCGGAGGAGCCGATGAACAAAAAGAAAAGGAAAAAGAAAGAAAAAATAGCGAAGCGAGTCTATTCGTCGCCTTCTCTATTATATGACCCGCTATCAAAGTCGCTATCGGAGCCCTTGTCCGAGGAAAATAAAAGTGCCGATTCTTCCTCCAAAGTCCTGGCCTTCTCAATCTCAGCAGAGAGATCGACACCTTTGGCACTTTCTTCTTCAAGGGCCTGCCTCCTAGATTGTGAACGAGCATGAGCAATGGCTCGAGCCAATTTGAGCCCAGCCTCTTCAGATATCTGCGTAGCCCGATCATTGGCAGCAAGTTCATCTCTTTTATTTAAGGCCACATACTCCTCGACCTCAGACTTGGCCGCGGACAATGAAGTAGCCTCTTCCTGGGCACTCCGAAGAAGATTCTGGGTCGAGGTCAACTCTCCCCGGAAAAGGTCCCTCTCCGATACTACGACCTCCTTTTGTCTCTTCAACTCGAGGATCTCATTATCCTGGGCTGCAACGTTTTCCTGAAGTTGCCCTACCAGGGCATTCTTCTGCTCGATCTGCAAAGATTAATTGAGATGGTGAATACCAAACTATGAACGAAAAGATGAACCTCTTGAATGTTATGTTACCTGCTCGGCGAAGCTGGTCCGCTCCTGGTGCACCCCCTCCAGATTTGCCTGAAGCTCATTAAGCTCCTCGTCCTTCGGGGCAGAGGCAGTCTTTAACTCCATCAGCTCCGAGGTAAGCTTCTCGAGATCCTCCTCGCGCCAAGCAAGCTCGTCTTGAAGCTTGGAAAAGGCATGGTCATACAATTTCTTGACCTGCAATACAAAGGAGAGAAGTTAGAAAATCAAGGATAGAAATTCAAAGCACAAGTAAAGTGTTGAAGAGGGTTACCTGCTCTAGAAACTTCCCATCCTCCTCGAAAGCAACGGGGGCGTCTATATCGGTATCCTCCTCGAGGCCGATGAAGTAATCCTTAAATGTATTGTCCTCTCCCTGAGAGACCCACACATCGGCAACACCCTGTTCTGCGAATCCCTTATTTCCCCTGGGGAAAATGAAGGGCCCAAGTCAAAGCCGCCCACGACATCGATCTCTATCGAAGTTTCTACCTAATCCTGAGATATTTCGGATTCAGGCCCTCTGAACTTGCCAGCTGAGGATTCGCCGACGCAGACTGTACCAGGTCCCCTTTCAGGCTCGGGGACTACACCCGGACCATTTTCGATGATTTCCTTTGCTCGAGGTTGGACCACATTGGCCACCTCTAACTCGGAGGCCCCCTGCTCAACAATTTTCAGAGCGCCAGTGCTCCGTCTTATCCTTTGTACCAAAGGGCGGTCATCATCATCATCATCTTCGTGAGTACGAAGACTTGCAGCTGCTACCGAGGTAAACACCGTTGCATCGGTCTTGGGCTTGCGTACCTTTGGATTCTTTTGTTTTGGAGACTCAGTCGATGTCTCCTTCTTCCTCTTCTTACCCTTGTCGGGTTTCAAGGTTTCCTCTTCACCGGGAGGGGGCGGTCTCATCTCAGAATCCTTCCCCGAGGCCTACACAAGCATGGTATATCAAATTTACTGCTACAAAGAGTACTTATATGAAATCCGCAACAACGGCAAGAAGGGTTTACCGTGGTTCTTGGCCTGCCATCGCGTCTTGGGAAAATAATGCCAAGATATCTTGTTGTAAGGAAAGGCTTCTCCTAAACATTTGACCCATCCCGGGAGATCCTGGACCGCACCGAGGAACCAAACGGTAGCTGCATGATCAAAAGAAAATTAGTTCAGAAGAAGGATAATGAGCAATAATATGTGTTCGAGGTAGTGACACTTACGCCTTATGTTCCATTCCTCCGGGAATGGCATCCTATTAGTAGGAGTGATGTTTGAGGTCCTTACTATGATGAACCGACTCATCCAACCCTGGTCTTTGTCTTCATCGATGCTCGCAAAGAACGTCTTCACAGACCGAAGTTGTAGCTTGATTAAACCCCCTCGGAAGAGACGGGGGGCTATACAACCTTATCAAATGGTCGAGGGTGAAGGTAATTCCCTCGAACCGATTGGAGAAATATCGTAGCATATATACAATCCTCCATAAGGAAGGATATATCTGATCGAGTGTCACTCGGTACTGGCGGAAAAATTCAAGAATCACCGGGTCTATCGGTGGGTAAGAAGACTCTACGGGACCTAGAGTGAATGGGTATGTGTATACGTTGAGGAAGCCAGCTTTGTGTGTCACTATGCTTTCCTCGGCTTCAGGGATCTCCATTTGTACTGCCTCCCCCCAAAGACAGTCCGTTTTTACTCTCTCCGCCTTGGTCACCACATTGATGTTCCGAGACATGGGCTTACACCGGCCCGGTGTAGAAGGAGGTCTATCGATGGTAAAGTCAGATATCGTATCGAAAGGGTCTGGAATACATTTCTCAATACTCGGTGGTGTTTTTGGTTTTCCCTTGGACGGGCGTGCAGAAGAAGAGGTGCCCTCTTTCCGGGGTACCGTTGTAGAAGTTTTTTCCATAACTATATAAAAATTCTAAGAAAGGAGATGAAGAAGCAAGACCATAGATAAGATAAATGCAGAAGATGATGAACTTAACTCTAAAAACTTGAGGATATTGTAAAAGTATGAATGGTAAACACCTGAGGTATTTATAGAAGCCATTTGGGTAAGGTTTGAGAAGCTGGAAAGTCAAACCAAAACGATTCGTCGGCTTCTCGATAATCATGCTGACGGCGACCTATACGCAGCCTTTGAGTAACGCCATTTAATGCTCTGACGAGGCTGACGTCATGATGGAAGTATCAAAGAGGTAAGATTTTAAGACTGTTTCTTATCATTTCACTCTAAGAAACGCGGGGACTATCTGTATACGTCATTATTATGGCTTTCCACTTACCACCTCTAGAAGGCTCGAGGCACAGCTCGAGGTTCGACCCCGAGGGTTCCCTATGCTCGACCTCGGGGCAGTATAAATCGGTGGCTATCATGAACGAGCAGGAAACTCCAAAAAGGCACGTGGTTAGAGTTGACCAGGTCTGCAAGAATAGTACAAGTCCGTACCATGGCATTAAATAGTTGTACCAACTGCATATCATTGTAATAAATGTATATGTACTATATTGGGATTCTCCCCTCCTATATAAAGGGGACCCTTATCATTTCTTGCACATATGATATTCAATACAACACCAAGAACATTCTCTGCTCTCTAACTTAAACATTATCCACTGTTGACTCCTTTGATTTATTGCTTATATTTATTGTTTTTAATTTAATGTTCTTCATTTATTACTCATCATTGATCATAAAAGAGACCTTTTCGAGGCCCTCATAGCTGTTTAGCTTCCATCGACCATCCACTATCGATATTGTTCCTCGACCTCGAGGCCATAGCTTGACCAGCTCGGGACCCCGATTTAAGGTAGTGTGGTTTGAATATTCTTACTATCTTTTACTCTTATCTTATTACCCTAACCCACACTTAGAATATACTTCTTAACAACTAGTTTTAAATAAATCACATATTTTTAGAACCACAAATCAAATCTAATTGTCATTACCATTTTCAAGGTAAACATTTTCCTAGTCTCATAAGTTACAGCATTCTCCCTTATCGGGACTTCATATTCAGTTTAGCTTTGTCTTCATTCAGCCAAGAGAGCAGAGAGTCCATATATATACAATATTATAGTATTTTCCCCACCATCGAGCTACAATCGATGGGCAGGCCCCTATTGGGCAACCTTTGGTTAGATAGTGAGTTATATACCGAGCCTATTGTGGTAGAGCGCCTATGAGCGAGCCCAGAATGGTCGAGATACAGAGCCTAGTATGGCCGATCACCTATGAGAGAGCCTACTACGACAGAGCAGTTACACATACCGAGCCTTATAAGGCCGGACAACTATTTTTACTATATTGAGAGAGTTGAGTCAGTATCAGTAGGTAAGCATATCTTCAGATTGTCTTTGACTCCCAGTTACTTTCAGTTATTATATTATCAGTTCAGTTTCATATTTTAGTTATTTTTTTGCCTTACATACTTGGTACATTATTTTGTACTGATGTCCCTTTTGTCGGGGAAGCTGCATTTCATGCCTGCATGCCCTCATTGAGAGTTGGACAGACCCTCCCAGCAGACAGAGTCAAACATCAGCTTTGATGGGTAGCCGAGGCCATGTCCTGACCATCATATAATTCAATTATCTCTAGAGGCTTGTAGACGAGTCTTGTATATTTTGTATAGCAGTAGATGTTCATGGATGCTTCGTCGTCTTGCACAATTATATATATTAGCTTTTGGGTATGTTTACCCCTCATATGAGAGAGATGTTATTTTCAGATGATTCAAATATGGTCTCATCGGCCTAAGTTGAGGGTTATGCCTCCAGAGTTCACAGTTATAGAGTAGAACGCTCGGGCCTAGTATGGCACCGGGTGCTGGCCATGCCTCTTCATTTTTGGGGCGTGACAAACTTGGTATCAGAGTAGTTCTTTCCTAGGGAATCTACAAGCCGTGTCTAGTAAAGCCTTGTTTATAGATGTGTTGTGCACCTCATTACAAATCCACATCGTGCTATAGAGATGAGTCATAAGAGTTCGAGCCAAGACTTATGTTTGCTAATTATAGAGAGGCTTCCAATTTGAAAAATTACAGCTAGCAAGATGGCTAATACAACAGCAGGCAAGGGCACTATCAGAGAGCGAATTTCCTACTCAAGTCCTAAGACGGAAATATCTAACACACCCCGCGAATAGAAGGTCATGGGAGTATCAAAAGGTAAAGGTATAAGTTTCAACGGGTAACAGAAACAAGGTGAAGAAGGGTACGAGGTACCCAGTAAATGAAGATTATCCGAATTGCCAATTCAGGCAGAGAAATACAATGATTCTAAGTTAACTTCAACAGAAATAGAGGTATGTAAAATTTTCCACACCCATCTTAGTTATGCCCTATGGGAGATAACATATATAGTTTATAAGATGGATGGGATATCAGGATCCAGCTTGGGTTAAAGTAACCCAAAAAGGTTGATCAAGCCAGGGGATCTAAAAGTGAAGCAATATTTTGTTGAAGCGTTTAGAATAAGGTAATGAAACAAGATATTAGTAGGAGAATAAGAAGAGAGTAAATGAAGCATTACGTGTAAGATATGATAAAAGGGTGGTAACGGTAAATCATAATATGACAGGATGACATAGTTTATAGTCAAGTAAAGGAAAAGACAAGAGGTGACATGCCTTGAGACTATAAAGGAGTATAAGCCATAAAGTCATATTCGTATTTCGAGAAAATGAGTTGGAAACTCCAAAGTAATTACCAGAAGGCTATGTTAGACCCCCACAGAGTAATAGAAATCAACATAGGCTAGTAAACAAGAAAACAAAAACCGAACATGATTTATGGACCAAAGGGTTCGATAATAGCTGGCATCGTAAGTATTTTAGAATATCGTGTTCCGGAAATGATAGAATGGACAATGGAAGAATAACCTTTAAAGGTCGTTCAGGAAGACGCTTCCCTAAAGCAAGCAATGTGATCAGAGTCATGCTTAAGGGACTAAGTGTGTCAGTTACACTATGTGTCACCCTCGTGCATAAGCAATTCAGTTAACCTTAGTATGGAAGTGTTACCGCAAGGCGAGTAAGAGTTAGTGAAGTCGTGTAAAGTCACTAAAGATGAAGAGGTAAACCATATATAGGTAAATCTTAACAGAATTAAATGCTAGTACTTCCCTAAAGGGGGGAAGACGGTGTGATATGGTAGTAAGTTGGAGTTATGTAGTTAAAGTAACTATGGAATAGTAAAGAAAGAATGTGATAAAAAGGTGAAAGTAATGATATTGCATTTATTTAAATCCTAAAGATTTACGACTCCAAACTATTATTCAAGAACGATGTCGATGAGTGGCAGTAAGGGTTCTAGGATGTTATTAATAGTAAGTGTGAATGAACACTTGATCCACAAGGAGGTAGTGCGAGAGGTAAGTTAAGAAAAAGAGATAACCCAAGAGAGGTTACACATAATATAAATATGAGCATGGACCTATGTACTTTACTTTTAATGCGATATTTGATGACCTTCTCCCAGCATTTGGTTGTTTGGCTGTTTTTCTGAGTAATGGTGATGCTTCTAATAAGATTGAAAGATTTAAGTAATTTGTATGCATGCCATTTGGTTGTTATGTATGGAATAATATTGGTCAGTTGGTTTGAAATTTAGTTACCAGCTTGGTAAAGACACGTAGAAGCATGTAATTAGCATTTTCAAATGTGGCTTCCCTTAAGCATCGAATAAAAGCATTACCTTTCTCTGTTAGCTACTTACTATCTATCATGGACCCAATTGATAATTTTTTAGCTTTAAATATAGAGCCACTTTCAAATATGAGACAAAGACAAGATAATTTATGTATTGCTAATAGTATTAAATCAATGTTGTTTCTGGTTTACATGGATGCCAAATGATTATTGGTTATATAGACTTCTTTGTACTACTCATTGATTGTTTAATAAAAATAGTTGTTATCCTTTTTGTTATGGCTTTATTTTACTCCCTGCATAATCAATCTAATTGTTAAGAAAGTGTACCAAGCTAAGAATTTCATTATTGTTGATTGTTCTAGCTTTGGTATTTAACACCATAAGTTGTTGATCCAGATAGATGTATCATTAATGAGGTCGTTGACAGTAAATAGATTGGTCAGGAGAGGATAAGTTCCTCATATGCTTGCCCCTTTTTCACCAGCTTCATCTCCTTGCTTTTGATTTCTTTTTCAGCTTAAAGTAACGCTAAAAGTGACTGTTAAACTATTCCTGGTGTTGTACGCTTGTGAATCAAAATCATAAGCTCTGATTGCAGCCGAAAAAGAAGGAAAATGAAAACATAAGAGTTCATCAAGCAACCTTAAAAGGGAAATAAAATTACCTACTAATAATTATTCTTATACTTTACACTAAAACAAGCCAGCAACTTTCAGAAGAATCAAAACCATTGAAAGTGTACGTTCTGAAACATATATTTTACTCTACTTATTATTCACACTTTATACTCGTACAAAATCCGAATAAAAAATATTGGTTCTACCAAACCCGCTGAAACATTCTACATCTGCCACTGCCAGTGATCATGAAAGGCTCAATAAACATATAATAGGTGGCTTACCTTCCTTGATTTTTTCAATAAATATTTAATAACATGTACCCAATAGCGATAATTGTCTTTTTCTTATATTGGTACAACACTGTAGTTTATGATAAATTTTGCACTCGTCTTTTCCTTCAATTCAGGTAAACATAGCATTTGCATTTCTTGTTATCCTCTTGTTATTAGTTTGTGCATTCATGCACACTCTTTCCGTTATTACGAATTTTCCTCAATTCTGCTTTTCTGTTTTTTTTTTTGTAAGCTTCCTTACGGTCCATGTTGTATGCAATGATGTCAATTTGTTAAACTAACTGTAGAAATGAGAAATAGAAGAAATATTGGTCAATTATTTGACAAAAGGAAAAAACCATAGAGCTAACATTAATGTTCAATTACTCTTAACAATAGCACTGCTCAAGGTAAATGGACAGTGCTTATGCCTCTGCGCTTATTTGAAGATGGTGTCATTTTTTCTAAAGAATTATCTGTTTTTAATTATTGTAACTTTCTGGGCATTAGCTGATCATAAGCTAGCACTTATAAAGCATGCATGCCAAATGACCAGCCAATACAAGTTTAATGTACATAATAGTGCCCTATCACTTTTCATATTCTTTTTATTTTGTTGTTTATTTTTTTTATTTAATTTTGCACTTTATATATTACTACAGATTCAAAGGAATAATGTTACAATATCAGTTTAATGGAAGCTCAAAGTTCTTAATGTTTTTCATTGGTGTTTGTTTAATATCAGTGATTTAATTTTAAAGTGTCTTATGTGTTTTAATTTCTCAGTTTGTTGAGCAAATGTGTGTTATATTTTATGTATATCAACTTGTAGTTTATCTCATTCTTGTGAAGTCGCAGGAAGTTTAGTCATAAAGATGAGTCTGACAGATGTAATAACAAGTAATGTGCATCTTAATACTTTCTTTCATAAGTAATGTGCATCTTAATGCTTTTGTGATCTTAATTTTTTTAAACTTATTTATATTTTCTATCCAAGGTTATGGCACAAAGTAAACAATGGATGCAACTTGTTGATAACCGACTTGACGAAACCTACTTAATCGGGGTGCAAAAGTTTTTGAATTATGCCTTTAGAAGAACAGGATAATTGTATGAAATACGATATCCGTGTGTCAAATATTGTTGTAACACAACATTAGGAACACGTGAGACAGTCGAGATGCATTTGAAAGTATATGGAATAATTAAAAGTTATACTTTTTGTTATCATCATGGAGAAGTTTTGGGTGAGCCACAGTCGTAATTCGAAGTTGAAAATGATAATGAAGTAGATGATCATAAGGACGAGGATGAAATACATGAAATGCTGAGGAATTTATATCCTAATAATGATGGAGGAGCTGTTGATGTTGGTTACGATTATTTACTTGAAGAAGAGCCAAATGTTGAAGCCAAAAAGTTTTACAGTTTATTGAAAGATTTCGATAAGCCACTATACCAAAGTTCAAAAATTTCAAAGCTATTCCACTTTGATTAAACTGCTTCACATAAAAAGTATGGGTCGTTGGAGTAATGAGTCATTTACAATGTTATTAAAAATGTTGAAGGATGAGTTGTTGCCTGATGGAGCGAATTTGCCAAATTCATATTACGAGGCAAAGAAGGTAATTCGGGACCTTGGGCTTTCCTACCAAAATATTGACGCTTGTATAAATGATTGGATGTTATATTGGAAGGAAGATAACTTACTTGATTCCTGTAAAGTCTGTGGTGCATCCAGATGAAAAACAGATAAACATAGCGTGGAAGCAAAGAATAAGAATGGCAAAAACATAGCATCAAAGATTTTACGTTATTTTACATTGAAGCCTAGGCTTCAAAGGTTGTTTATATCTATAGAGACATCTTCTTTAATGACATGGCATCATGATAAAAGAGTTGACGATGGAATAATGAGGCACCCAGCTAATTCAATGGCATGAAAATTATTTGATGAACTTCATCCCTCATTTGCGGCTGAGACTCGTAATATTCGACTTGGACTTGCTAGTGATGGATTCCAGCCATTTGGGAATTCGAAAACCTCATATACTATTTGGCCTGTGGTACTTATTCCTTATAATTTACCACATCAGATGTGTATGAAACAGGAAAATTTTATCATGTCTATGCTTATTCCTGGTCCATATAGTCTATGAGATGCGATTGACATATATCTTCGACCGTTGATAGAGGAGTTGAATGAGTTATGGGAAATTGGTGTTGAGACCTTTGATGCATCAACCAGACAGAACTTTAAGTTACATGCTTCTTTTCTATTGACCATAAATGACTTTCCAGCATATGAAAATTTATCTGGATGGAGAACAAAAGGTAAATTGGCATGCCCATGTTGCAATATAGACACTTCCTCAATCAGATTGAAAAATAGTAAGAAACAATATTTTATGGGTTATCGGATTCTGCTGCAGCGTTTGTCACTTTGCTGCAGCGGATTTTCAACTGTTGCCCCGCTACCAAACTTTAGAGAGATGATTCTTGAGGCAATGCCCACCGCTGACCGTGCTATTTTTCTACTACAACGGTCTCTCTACCGTTGCAGCGTCCAATATTACGCTGGGAGTGTTTTGTTAAACTTCAGAGAGTCAGCCAGACTGGGTTTCATACTTTCGCGGTCAACGGCACTTTTTCGCTTTCGCGTTTTAGCCACCGCTGTAGCGCTTCAGTGTTTCGCCGGACGCGGAATAGATAATCAGAGAGTCTTCAAGTTCCAAGACTGCTACAACAGCCATTATTCCGCTGCAGTGGAAGCCAATCCACCGCAACGCTCTGAAATACGGTGGGGGCGAAATCTCCGTAGGGGTAATTTTGTCTAGTATTTTCAGCCTAGTATAAATATATCTTTTTCTCATTTTTAGGGTATCAGCTGTTAGGAGGAACACGTGAATAGTGATTTTTGTCTACTTTGAGTAATTGTAGCCTAGTCCTTACAATAGTTTTTCAATTTATATTTGGTAATTTACATTTATGAGTTCAATTTCATCATCTGTTTTAGTTTCTTCTTCAACTATGAGTAGCTAGTCCCTTAAGCTAGGGTTGTGACCTAACCCTAGTGTGGGTAGGGTGTTTGACTTTTAGTCTAATTTATGCATAATTCTCAGATATAGTTATTGTAAACACTATTTCATGCCTTTATGACTAGGGTTACTCTTGAGAAAGATGACCCAAGTCTAGGTAATTAAGCTAACAAGGTATTGGGGTGAGTTCAAGAGATTGATAGCCCCAGTAAAAGGATGAATGCTAGAGATAGCTACACCCGACTTGAGCCATTTCATTCGATTCATTGAAGCACCCAATTGTTCTTGAGAAGGTCAATTCGGGTAAAGCCACCCAAATTACCGAGAGGTATTCGGTGAGCAAATTAGCATGAGGTTATGTCATTCACCCACAATTCACAAGGTTATCCTTGATTAGACCCCATTAGTCACTCGCCTAGGAGTAAGTTGCAATCCTAGTGCTTTTTATTAATTGAGAAAATCCACAAAAGATCATAGCTAGCTGGATAATAGTCTTTTTAGTTTAAATCTTAATATAATAACAAACCTTTATGATGAGAAGTGTAATTAAGAACATGAAACACCATTAGATCAATTAGACACTCAACTCCCATTTACATAGCTCCCTATAGAAATCGATCTCGACCCATTCGGGTAAAAGCTCCTTCGACCCCTTCCTTGCTACTTATTGTGGTATAGGTGGGCGCCGATCACTTTTTGGCACCGTTGCCGGGGAGTTATAACAGTGTTGAATATCTATTTGAGTAGTGGTGTAGCTTGTTTTTCTTTACTTCTTTTTTCTAATATGTGTGTTTAAATCAATCCAGGTACATATGGCTGATCCTTTAGGTAATGTTATGCCGGGGGAGGAGGTATATGACAACGGAGAGGATGAATTTAATCAATTACCTCCACCTCCAAGACGGGGCCGACAGGCCGATCCTAATGATGATATTCCAGACCCTCCCCCGCCACCTCCTTCTAGAGTTGCTCCTCGGGTGCTTCCAAATGAGGGTATGCAAGTGCTATTGTCCCGCCCAGAATCCATGCGAGCAACTTCCAGATCACTAATTCCATGGTGAAACTCCTGGAGCAGCGTGGGTATTTCACGGGAGCTCCCCATCAAAATGCCTCCAAGCACTTGAATGGCTTTGTGGACACATGTTGGGGGAGCAAGCAAACCAATGTATTAGAGGATTCCTTGAGGCTAAGATTATTTCCTTTCTCTCTCCGAGGGAAAGCCCAGGATTGGCTTGAGCGACTCCCCAATCATTCTATCTCTACATGGGATGAATTGGCAGATAAGTTCATTGCCAAGTTTTTCTCCTCCAGGCACATGGCGGCTTTGAGAGATTAGATATTGGCATTCAAGCAAGAACCGAATGATCCTCTTCATGAGATTTGGGAATGCTATAGAACTATGGTCAAGGAGTGCCCAAATAATGACATGACAGAGGCTATGATACAACAGACTTTCTATCGAGGCATTAATACCACCAATCAGTGAGTGGTCAACCAACTCGCTGGAGGCAACTTTATGAGGCTGACTTACATTGAGGCATGTGACATCTTAGATGAAATGGATGACACTTCGTCAACATGGCAGAGTAGAGAAAATGTGCACCAGGGTGATCCAAGTGTTATTAACCTCCACAAAGAGCTTCAAGATCATGGGCAAGCAATTGCCGATCTTTCCTCCACCATGAATCAACTTGCTAAGGTGCAGCTTCAACAAATACAAGGGCCGAAGAAAGTGCATGCTATGGAGGGGGTAAATCTTTTTGTGAACAAGCGAAGGCCTCGTGGGAATCAAGTGCAAAACAACAATGACTAATGCGACCAAGGAGTGAGTGTGTATACTCAAGAAGAGTCCTATGATGAGCAAAATGAAGATATAATATATGCCAACAATTTTCAAGGGCAAAGGAACAATCAAGGGAGCAACCAAAATTGGAACACTCAAAGGCAAAATAATTGGAACAACAATGACAACTCAAGCAATTGGGGGAACAACAATCAATAATGGGTGGCAATAACAACAATTTGAGTGGGAACAACAATTGGGATGGAAATGGAAATCGGGGGTCGGGTTTTCAAAGGCCCCCGATGTATCAACAACCCAACAATCCACTAATCACAAGGCCAAGGTTCCTCAGGCAACGATATGGGGAGGATCTAGCAAATGTTCAAACAAATGATGGAATGCAATGCAGATTCAGATGCTTAACCTGCCTCCCATAACACCTCCATCCGAAATCTTGAAGTTCAAATGGGACAAATATCACAAGCCTTGAACACACGCCCAAAGGGAGCACAACCTAGCGATATGGTGGTGAGCCCTAAGGGAGGAAACAACAACAACAAAAATACCGGTCATGCAATGGCGGTGACCACAAGGAGTGGTCGAGGCGGTGCGACTAGTTCTTCAAAGCAAAAGAGAGTTGTTAATGATGATGAGGACTTGCAACAAGATGAGGTTCCAATTGAAGTTGAAAATGTGGTTGAAGTACCGGTGAATAATGAAGTGAGAATTGACATTGACGCCAACGAGGAGGAATCACAAGACGACGTGAACCCGTCTAGGGAACATGTAATATACATACTCGAACCGGTTGTGTCAAAAGCAAAGGCACCATTTCCTAGGCCTCCTCCTCCTTATTCTCAAAGGTTGGCAAAGAAAAAGAGTGAGAATCAATTCAAAAAATTCATTGACATGATGAAGAGCTTATCCATCAATGTTCCTTTAGTTGAAGCACTTGAGAAAATGCCCGGGTATGCCAAGTTTATGAAAGACTTGGTCACAAAGAAAAGGTCAATGGAGTGCGAGACAATAAAAATGACTCACCTAGTGAGTGCAATAGTGCACTCAATGGCACCCAAGCTTGAAGTCCTCGGGGAATTCACCATTCCTTGTACAATTGGTAGCGCGACTTTTGCCAAGGCGTTGTGCGACTTGGGAGCTAGCATCAATTTGATGCCATACTCGGTCTTCAAAACCTTGGGAATTGGTCAACCTAGGGAAACTTCTATGCGACTTTAAATGGTGGATCGATCTATGATGCAGCCTTTAGGAATCATCAATGATGTGTTGGTACGGGTTGACAAGTTCATTTTGCCCGCGAATTTTGTTATCTTGGATTTTGAGGTAGATTATGAAGTTCCTAGCATCTTGGGAAGGCCCTTCCTTGCAACGGGGAAGGCCTTGGTGGACGTGAAGGCCGGTGAGCTCAGGTGAGCTCACTTTCCGGGTGGGCGATGAAAAGGATGTTTTCCACGTTTAAAAGTCAATGAGGCAACCCAATAGCATGGATGTGTGTTCTTTCATGGACCTTGTCACCGAGGTCATAATTGATTAAACAGGCTCAATGATAAATGTTGAAGACCCCGTGGAAGCAGTGTTGTTGAATCATGATGATATTGTGGTGGATGACTTGATCGAGTGTACCAATGCTCTACAAGGCATGGGTTCTTATTCATATGGTCCTTGCAAGTTATCCTTGGATTTGGAGAATCGGAAAAACTCCTCCGACAAAGTCCTCAATCGAGGAGCCACATACCCTGGAGTTGAAACCACTTCCACCACACCTCAGGTATGAATTTTTGGGCCCTTCTCATACTTTACATGTTATACTTTCGTCTTGCCTAACCAAATTGAAGGTAGACTCTACACTCAAAGTGCTTCAAAGGCGAAAGAAGGACATAGGTTGTACTCTTGCTGATATTCGGGGCATAAGCCCCGCATTTTGTATGCACAAGATTATTCTTGAAGATGGTGCAAAGCCTTTTGTAGAGCATCAACGGAGGCTAAATTAGGCAATGCAAGAGGTTGTCAAGAAAGAGATAATCAAGTGGCTCGATGCTGGGGTCATCTACCCAATCTCTAATAGTGCTTGGACTTCTCCAGTCCAATGTGTTCCAAAAACGGGTGGCATGACCGTGGTACAAAATGACAAGAATGAGCTTATTCCAACAAGGACCGTGACTGGTTGGCGGGGTGTGTATGGACTACCACAAATTGAACAAAGTGACCCACAAGGATCACTCCCCTTTGCCTTTCTTGGACCAAATTCTTGACAGACTTGCAAGGAGAGCTTTCTATTGCTTCTTGGACGGGTATTCAGGCTATAACCAAATCTTGATAGCTCTAGAAAATCAGGAAAAGATTACCTTCACCTGTCCCTATGGGACATTTGCTTTCTCAAGAATGCCATTCGGCTTATGCAATGCACCCGCCACATCCCATTGGTGAATGATGCCAATCTTTACTGATATGGTTGAAGATTTCTTGGAGATTTTCATGGATGACTTCAGCGTGGTAGGGGATTCTTTTGAGGAATGCTTGAAAAATCTTGATAAAGTCCTTGCATGTTGTGAAGAAACAAACCTCGTATTGAATTGGGAAAAATGCCATTTCATGGTTGAGGAGGGGATAGTCCTTGGCCACAAAATCTCAAGGGATGGTATTGAAGTTGATAAAGCCAAGATAGATGTTATTTCCAAATTGCCTCCTCACACCTCGGTGAAGGGAATCCGTAGCTTTCTTGGGCATGTAGGGTTTTATCTGCGCTTCATTAAAGACTTCTCGAAGGTGGTGAATCCTATTTGCAAGATATTGGAAAAAGATGCAAAGTTAAACTTTGATGAAAATTGTATGAGGAGCATTTGAATTGTTGAAGCAAAAGCTAACTACCACGCCAATTATCACCGCGCCAAATTGGAGCTCACCTTTCGAGCTCATGTGTGATTCGAGTGATGTGGCGGTGGGCGCGGTTTTGGGCCAAAGGGTGAGCAAAATCTTTCACCCCATTTACTATGCAAGCAAGACCATGAACTCTGCCCAAGTGAACTACACTGTCACCGAAAAAGAGTTGTTAGCTATAGTCTTTGCAATGGAAAAATTCAGGCCTTACCTTATGGGCGCCAAGGTGGTAGTTCACACCAATCATGCGGCGCTCTGGTAATTAATGATGAAAAAGGACTCAAAATCAATATTGATGAGGTGGGTCTTATTGCTTCAATAGTTTGATCTAGAAATTGTTGATAGGAAGGGGAGTGATAACCAAGTTTTCGACCAACTATCCCGTTTAGAAGAGCAAGGGAGGCCAAGTGATGGTCTTGAGATTAATGATAGCTTCCCGGATGAACAACGTCTCTCCGTCTCTATGCATGATATGCCATGGTTCGCGGACATCGCCAGTTATATTGTCACCGGTGTTGTCTCGTTTGAGCTCTCTTCCAACCAAAGGAAGAAGCTTAGACGGGATAGCATGGATTATTATTAGGATGAACCATATTTGTTCAAGATATGCAATGATGGTGTCATTCAGTGTTGTGTTCTCGAAGAAGAGCAAATGTCAATTCTTGAGTCTTGCCACTCCTCACCTTATGGTGGTCATCATGGAGGGGCAAGGACCGCTTCAAAGGTTTTGAGTTGTGGTTTCTTTGGGCGTACTTTGTACAAGGATGCTAGAGAATTGGTTAAGCGGTGTGATGAATTCCAAAGAATGGGAGGCATATCCAAGAAAGATAAAATTCCCCTCACTACAATCCTGGAGGTAGATATGTTTGATGTGTGGGGTATTGATTTTATGGGGCCCTTTGTTAGCTCATCTGGAAACACCTACATATTTGTTGCAGTGGACTATGTTTCGAAATGGGTTGAAGCTATGGCTTTACCTAATAATGAAGCTCGAAGTGTGGTTGGTTTTTTAAAGTAGAATATTTTCACAAGACTTGGGACACCCCGTGCCATCATCAGTGATGGGGGGTCTCATTTTTGCAACAGGGCTTTGATTCATTGCTAGCCAAGTATGGAGTCAATCATAAAGTATCCACTCCGTACCATCCTCAATCTAGTGGTCAAGTTGAAGTGTATAATCGAGAAATCAAGAACATTTTGGCCAAGATAGTGAATGCTAATCGGACAGATTGGTCGCGGAAGCTTGATAATGCTCTTTGGGCATACAAGACTGCCTTCAAAACCCCAATCGGTATGTCTCCGTACCGGTTGGTGTATGGCAAAGCATGTCATCTACCAGCGGAATTGGAGCACAAGGCACTATGGGCATTAAAGAAGTTGAACTTGGATTCGGATACGACTGCAAATCTTATAGTTGATCACCTCAATGAGCTAGATGATTTTAGATTCCATGCCTATGCTAGCTCTTCTTTGTACAAAGAGCAAATGAAGTACTTGCACGACAAATATGCCAAATATCGGGAGTTCAAAATGGGAGATTTGGTGCTTCTTTTCAATTCAAGGCTTCGTCTCTTCCCGGGTAAACTTAAGTCCAAGTGGAGTGGTCCGTTTGAAGTGGTATTGGTCACACCCTTTGGTTCTCTTGATCTCAAAAATAAGAATGGGGATATTTTTCGTGTGAATGGGCACCGGGTCAAGCATTATCTGGGTAAATTTGAAGATAGCCACGTGGTGGCTTTGTTGAAATTCCTTTGAACATGGCAACATGCGTCGTGCCGCGACGTTAAATCAGGCGCTTCTTGGGAGGCAACCCAAGTGTTTTCTTTTCTTTCCTTTTGGTTGTTTTTGTAGGATAGATTTTTTGTGATCTAACATGTTGTGAAGTTGATGTAGGACTTGATGGATGCAGTGTTGGATCAAATTTGGAAAATTAAGCAAGCTGGAAAATTTGGCTGCAGCGGTCACAAATCCGCTGACAGTGGTGACCAAACGTTATAGCGAAATATGACCGCTGACAGCAGTCCAATTTGGGCAAAAATGCAAGTTCTCTGAATCTCCAAACAGCTGCAGTGAACACTTTTCCACTATCAGCGATGGGATTCCGCTGCAGCGGTTAAATTTTGCTGACAGCGGTGGAGGCCAATGCCCAGCAGTTTCAAACATTCAAAAGTGCGGTCAGCGGCGCTAGGTAGGTCGGTTGGGGTCCCGCTTCCTTTGCATAAATACTGAGGGACCCCTCTCGTTTACCCTTTTTGCTCATTTACTGAACTCCCCAACATAGTTACTACTTTTTCTTTTCACTGTTCATCCAAGGCCTTTGTTTTTCACCTCTTTGCATCCTTCATCTTCATCTACTATTGGTATGTTCTCATGATTTGTTTTTAGTTTAACACTTGTTCTTAGTTTTAGGGTGTTTTAGTGTGTCTTTCTTTTTTGTTCTTTGTTTAGAGTTAGTGAAGCCCTAATTGCTAATCAAATAAATCATTAATTTGTGCTACAATTATGGGGTAATGATTTCTGGGCATTTATGTGGGTGTAGGGTTCTTCATACTTGTGATTCATGTGTGAATTTTGAAAAACTTGTAGAACCCTAATTTTGATCCTAGCCCTCAGTACGCTTTCCAGTAGAACTCCGCTGCAGCGTTTCAAAATTTCGCTGACAGCGGAGTCCTCAAGCTTCAAAATTGTTAACCCTAGAATATCGCTGCAACGGCCGAAATTCCGCTGAAACCGGTCATGTTTCCACTGCAGCCATCAAAAGTTCGCGGTCCGCGCTTCTCAAGTTCAGAGAAGTTAAGGCTCAAGTATCCTCGGTTACCGCTGCAGCGGCCAAAATTCCGCTGACAGCGGTGGCCAAACGCTGCAGCGGTACAATTTTTCGCGGACAACGTTTTGTTAAATCAGAGAAAGGGTAGTCTCATCCCGCAAATTCCGCTGCAGCGGTCAAAGATCCGCTCGCAGCGGATCTCTTGTCTGTGCATTGTTTCCCTCTCTGCTTCTCTATTGTCTAAGCTTTAATTGGGTACTCATGTACAATGTTTTAACAACTTTTGTGACATGTTTTCAGAGAATGGTAAGATCACGGGGAGGAGCTAACAAGCAAACCGGGAGAGGTGACCCTTCAAAGGGTCGAGGAAAATAACAGAATCCATTGGGTCCGACACAGGGAATTGGAAAGAAACAGAAAAGGAAAAGAACAAGACCTAAAGAGTCGGAGTCTAGTGAGTATGTGCCCTCCCGGGAAGCTTCAGAGGGGAAGAGTGGAGCAGCCTTAGCAGCTGCATTGTCAAAGCCAAGGAGACTCGTCAATGAGCCCACTAGCTCTGAGTCTTCTGAGGATTCTCCCAGTCACTCAACTACTCCCGAGGACACAGGTGCAGCAGCCCAATCAGTAGTCCCTCCTTCCATCAACCTCGACAGTTCAGATGAAACGCCTGATAATGGAAGATGTGGATATACACTAGTGCAGACCCTAGGCCTTCAAAGGACAAGAAACCCGCTAGTGTGGCAGGACCGGTTTCTCTTCGAACCGGCCTACCACCATTTTAGAGAACGGTGGCCCCAAAGATCTCTCATCCCTGAAAGGCCATTCATCATCAAGGATCTTCTACCCCTCAACCCCAATATGAGGAAGTAGTTTATAGAAAGAGAGGGGTGGGAATTCTTTACAAGAAAAGTGGAAGATGCTTATGAATATGTTGTGAAGGAATTATATACAAATGTGGCCCACACAAAAAGGGACACATATCTTACTAAGGTTCGCAACAAGAAAGTTTTGTACTATGGCAAGGCATTTAATGACTATGCGGGTTTTGCGGATGAAGATGAGACTCATTACTTGGAGAAGGTGAATATGAAAGATTTGGCTCGTCCTTGATTTTCCACAGTCATAGCTACCCCGGGGACTACACCAGCATGGTTGGTTGCAGGCACCACCATCAAAAGGAACACACTGAGTTTTGAGGCCAGGGGATGGGCCACTTTTGTTTGCAGCAGGATAGACCCAATATTCCATGAAAGTGGCATGCCCCTTTCTAGGGCGGTGATAGTGGGTGCTATTATGGATGGTACCCCGATTAACGTCGGGAATATCATGTCCAGGGTGATAGACCGGATTGTGCAGAGGCATGAGGCCTCCTATCCATCCCAACTTCCTCACTATGGATTTCCGAGATAATGAAGTTAAGGGGAGGGATTTTGACACTACACTGAATCCCCGATCTACTTTCTTATGGTATAGTTTGATGGGGTTAGACAACCCCAAGAGAAAGGAAAATCCACCACATCTTCAGTCCCTGGTACTTCCACTGCCATAGAGCCTTCCGCTGCTGCTGAGGGCTCCATTGCTTTTGAGGGGCCCATTGTTGTTGTTGTCCCTGAGCCTCCGTCAGATCCTACCATGCCCATACCAGTCTCAGTGCCATCATCTTCCACTTACCCTCATACGGCCCTAAGGGTGTTTCAGACTCTAGTTGGTATCACCAACTGGCTGCAGGTAGCTTCTTTCAAGCTTTCTGACATTTCTATTACTGTTGCAGCCCAGTCTGCTCTGGCACCTATTGCATTGCCTCCTACTCTAGAGGACACATTAAAGAGCTTGGTAGGTAACAAAAAAAAAATCATGGGACATTGCAGAGACAGGAGAAGGAGATCCAATATTGGGGAAAATATGTGAAGAAGATGAAGAAGTCTGAGGATGAAATGAAGAAGGTACGGGTGCAGATGCAGGAAACTCAAGCTACCTTGAAGAAGGAGGTGGCAAAGGTGGAAGCTGTAGGGGACATCCCCCTTGATCTATTTTTGGTAGATCCATGACCCATTGACCAGGCCGCACATGTTGAGGAGGCAGACCTTCCACCGGCCCCAGTTCGTAGGAGAGCCATCCCGCGGACTGATGACATGGAGATTCAGCTCAAGGAGCCCGAGGCCCAGACCTTCATACTACCACAGGACCCAGCTACCACTACTGGCACAGTGCCTTCTCCACCACCTCCAGTTGATCCTTCACCCATGCAGTCGGAGGCACCATAGGGAGTTTCCTTTTACTCTCTCTCTCACCCCTTTCCCCTGATCTATATTTTTGGCTAGTTAGCATTGATGACAATGCTTGTTCTTATTGGAGGGGGTTGCCTCTATTTGATAGTTGATGATTCAGACATTTTCATGATTTTGGGTTGTAATAACTGTTGATACTATTTTTCTTTCCTTATTTACATTCCCGTACTTTTTACTTTTGGTATGTATATATTCAGATTCCCTATCATATGTATATATTCATCCCCTATTGTAAATATTCATTTCTAATTTTCGTATATTCTACTTTATAACCTCTTTAGCTTTTTCCATTTGTAGTTTAACTTCTTATTTCATTTAATAGCTTCTTTTTCTATTTATTTATAACTTCTTCTTTACCTTTTGCGCTGTCAATAAACTCCTGATTTTCTTAAGGCCACGGTTCTTTCTAGGGGTGAAAATTGTGCGAACCGGGTGTCTCTTCCCTACGATAGACAATGTGATGACCTTCTTAAGGGATTGAGTCAGCTTTTCATTTTTCTTTTTGTTTTTGTTTTCTTTTGTTTCGGTAGTAGTGAATAAATGTGATTCAAATAAAGCTTCAGTTGACACCAACAGACTTACCTTTGACCTCATGGTTAAAGACATATTACAAATGAGGCTAGTTCTAGTTGTGACCCTTAGAGTCTTGAGCTGACTGAAACTGTCGTCAGGTGGTGTACATGGCCATATTTGAGTATTCAATTTGAAGCAAGGTTGTTGTGGGCCCTCGACTTGATACAATAATCCTAATGTTTGTGAGGTGAGGTTTGAAATTTCATATCCCGAGTGTCGTGCCTAAAAGTCTAGAACTTGCCCCAAGTGTTTTTCTAGGCGAAATCTTAAGTGAGCTCGACTTGTGAGATGATAATAGGCCTTCTTTGATTCCCTACTAAAATTGAAAGACTTCCATAGCCTACCTTGACAAGAGCCCTAGTCAACCCCTTTTGAGCTTGAGCTGATTTGTTCAAAAACCACATTGTGAACCTTCATCCGTTCTCTAATGACCCTCTCTTGGCACCCATTCTTTCCTTGAGCACTCTTGATGAATAATAGGAAACAATCATAAGTTTGGGGGAGAGACGAGGAAATGCACAATGATGAAAGGCTTTGTAACAAAAGAAAAAGGACCAAAGAAAAGGTTGAAAAGCAAAATGAACCAAAAAAAAAAGAAGAAAAAAACGGTTGAAAGGAAAAGCAAAAAGTTGAAAAAGGTCTTGGAATGATGAAAGAGAAAGAAAAAGGGAGGAAAATGAGCCCCAAGTAAAAGAAGAGCGACACTGAGTCTTTCTAAGTTCCCCAAGGAAAATGTGTGACTCAAAGAGTCAAGAAAAACATGTGCAAAAATGTGAAAAATTGGAGTGCTTAAGGGGAGATGTGCTACCAAAGTTCATCATGATCGAATTTGATCCAAAAAGCCTCCATTACATTGCAACAAAGCCCTATAGGATCTCAAGTTGAGTGAGATTACATTAGTGGTGATGTACACGAGAGGCAAGCCTATGGTACTTAAGGGTCGAACTTGAGGCATTCTTTTGAAAGTGAAGAGAGCACCCTAAGATAAACCTCATTCTGAGAGTTCATTCTTTATGGAGAGGAAAGCCTGTGGAGAGTAGAGGAGAAAGAGTCTAGGATCCATAGTGATTAAGGTGAAAGAGAGAAGATCTTTGACGACTTGAGTCAACTCTTGAAGCTTTGGTGTCACATTAGATATATTGAGCTAGAAAATCATTGCATAATATTTTCAATAATGCACATGTGTTGAGGGTAATTGTTAGTCCCAATTGAAGCTTGATGAAATCACATCTTAATGGCTGAAATACTTTCTCTTTTCTTGTTACGGAGGTGGGAGTTATTTTGTTTGCTTGAGGACAAGCAAAGACTTATATTTGGGGGAATTGGTAACTAGTGATTTGTGCTTACTATTTACTCCCATTTTCTTAGGTTTTGAGGAATATTTGACTAAAATACTTGATGCAAGTTGTTCAAATTGCAGGAATTGAGTTGAATTGTGAATATTGATCTAAAAAAAACTCAAAATGGAGCAAAACTTGCATTGTCTCAGTACCCAGTAGAACCGCTGCAGCGTTCACTATTCTGCTGCATCACTTGTCACTTCGCTGCAGCGGATTTCCAACCGTTGCCCCGCTGCCAAACATCAGAGAGATGATTGTTGAGGCAATGCCCACCACTGACTGCACTATTTTTCCGCTGCAGCGGTCCCTCTACCGTTGCACCGTCCAATATTACGCTGGGAGCATTTTGTTAAACTTCAGAGAGTTAGCAAGACTGGGTTTCATACGTTCGCGGTCAGCAGCACTTTTTCGCTACCGCGTTTTAGCCACCGCTGTTGCGCTTCGGTATTTCGCTGGGCACGAATGGATAATCAGAGTGTCTTCAAGGTCCAAGACCGCTACAATGTCCATTATTCCGCTGCAGCAGAAGCCAATCCGCCGCAGTGCTCAAAAATACGCTAGGAGCAAAATCTCCGTAGGGGCAATTTTGTCCCAGTATTTTTAGCCTAGTATAAATATATCTTTTTCTCCTTTGTAGGGTATCAGCTGTTAGGAGGAACACATGAATAGTGGTTTTTGTCTTCTTTGAGTAATTTTAGCCTAGTTCTTACAATAGTTCTTCAATTTCTATCTTGTAATTTTCATTTATGAGTTCAATTTCATCATCTATTTTACTTTATTCTTCAATTATAAGTAGTTGGACCCTTAAGCTAGTGGACCCAACCCTAGTATGGGTAACTAATGGGTCTTCCATTTTAGGATGATTTTGTGTGTGGGTGTTTGATTTTTAGTCTAATGTTTGCATAATTCTCAGATTTTGTGGTTGCAAACACTATTTCATGCCTTCATAACTAGGGTTACTCTTGAGAAAGATAACCCAAGTCTACGTAATTAGACTAACAAGGTATTGGGGTGAGTTCAAGATATTGATAACCTCAGTAAAAGGGTGGATGCTAGAGATAGCTACACCCGACTTGGGTCATTTTATTTGATTAGTTGAAGCACCCAATTGTGCTTGAGAAGGCCAATCTGGGTAAAATCACCCAAATTACCGAGAGGTATTGGGTGACTAAATTAGCATGAGGTTATGTCATCCACCCACAATTCACAAGGTTATCCTCGATTTGAGACCCCATTAGTCAATCGCCTATGAGTAAGTTGCAATCCTAGTGCTTTTTATTAATTGAGAAAATCCACAAAAAGATCATAGCTAGCTGGATAATAGTCTTTTTAGTTTAAACCTTAATATAATCACAAACCTTTATGATGAGAGGTGTAATTAAGAACATGAAACGCCATTAGGTCAATTAGACACTCAACTCCCATTTACATAGCTCCCTGTGGAAATCGATCCCGACCCGTTCGGGTAAAACCTGCTTCGACCCCTTCCTTGCTACTTATTGTGGTATAGGTGGGTGCCGATCAGGAAGTAGCTCAAAAGCCAGAGTGCGGCCCAAATCTCTCAAACTGTTTTGCTCGGTCTAAATTGGCCATCATATCTTTACCCGACAACTCTTTCATCATTTTCGGGTAAAGAGGGGTAGTTGTTGATACCCAATTTTTTTCCCAAAATAATTTTAAAAATGCATATATGTCTTCCAAATCATGCATTAGCATCAATTGGTATTTTTCCACAAATTTTTACATTTTTTATTAATTTGCTTAGCATTTTATTTTTTATAAATAATTATAAAATTGCATGACAAATGATTTCAAAAACCTGTCTTGATTTAATATTACTATTATGGTCCTATTGAGTCTAAATCATTCTATAAATGGCCAAACTGGCAACTTTTTGGCTATGATAGCAATAACTTTGCAATTATAGCCCATGCATATAATTTTCATGTTATTTGTACCAGAAATTAGTCTTTTGTATTTTTAAATACCAAATAACCATTTTAAAACATTTCTATGCATGAAATTCTTTTTTTATAGGTAGTAATTATTTTAACTAATTTATTTGGGGTATTTAACAAATAGCCATTTTTATTTCAATTTCAACCTAATTAACTAGCACAAACACCCTTATAAGTCAGCCCAATAAACCCAAGCCCAAAATCATTACCTAACCCGACCCAAGTCTTATTGAATCCTGGCCGTTGATCATTTTTGATCAATGGCCCAAATTACTCCTACCATAATTAAACCTAAAGACTACCCCCCAAACCTCTCATTTTCCTCTTCTCACCCCGTTGTCACTCACCTCCCCTTCTCTCAAATGCTCTCTAAACCCAACCCTAATTGCCCCCTCGCCGTCACTCTCCACAAGCTGTCCATGGTGGTTTCTCACCACCCTCAGACCTCCAAGGGTCTTTCTTACGCTGGGTACTGCCGTCTCTAAGGTATTCAAGGGACCAGGGTCAGTCCACTTACGACTTTTGTTCTTCTTTCCTGTTTCAGGCCATTCTGGTTCGATTTCTAGTAAGATCTTTCTATTTCGCTTTAAACCTATGGATTTCTAAGCCTATGTATTCATCTATGTGTTATTTTTTCAAAAACCTAATTTCGTCCTTTGAACTTCTGAGATCTGTACAGATCTGACATGGTTTGAACTTATTTCACATGATTTTTATGAAAATCTTCTGATTTTCGAGTGGCTTTTTAATTTCCTAAACTAGGGTTTCTTGACAATTTCTTTCCTCAAAACATTTTCTGACTTTAAGTGTTTAATCTCCTATTCTTATGTGTTTTTTGACTGATTATGTTGAGTATGCCTCAACCCTAACTAGTTTATCCTAAAAAACCCAATTTTTTTGACATTTTTGTTTGGATTCTGTGTTTGTCCTATGTTACTTGCTACATGATTTGGTTCTGTACTTTGATTCACATGGCTTCTCCTTTGTTTAATTTGAATATCTTGTGATTTTTACCCTAGTATGTCTCTATTAGGGCTTCAGATTCGATTCTTTCTGTTTATACTTGGCTTAGCTTATTCATGGAATCCTATGTTATTTTCCTTAAATCAGTATTATTTTTAAGTCTTTGATTCACTGATTTACTATACCGATATCTATGTGCTGATTTTCTCGGTTATTTCCCTATTTCTAGACCTTTTAATTATTTCTTGCCTTATTAACTGTGATACTTGCTGATTTTTACTAATTGTTTCCTTAATTAAACTCCTGTTTATTTACCCCTAATTACCTATTATGTACCTAAGTCTACTTGATTTCTTTCCTGCTCTTTACCGTTAATTGATTACCCCTTAATTAGAGGAGAATTTACTAATTTTATGTGTGACTGATTATGTAAATTTCCCTAATTGCTACACAATTGATTCTTTACCTTATTCTGTTTGACTCTCAACTGCTATATATACTCTCCTCTATTCTCACTTCTACACACGAACATTAGTTCAGAACTCTCTTACACTTAAAAGCTCTCTCTCTCTCTCTCTGTTCTTCTTTGTTACTTGCAATCTTCACTAACCTAGCCGGCTGTAAGCCAAGGCTAGCCATTGCACCACATCTGCTCTATACTCTGTGTTTGCTCTCCTTAACTGGTATGTCCTAATTAAATTTCAAAATTCAAAGCCCTATGTGTTTCATTGATGTTTAGTTCATTAGTTATGAATTCCAATCATGTTTCTTGTTTACTATCATGTTGCTCAATATGTAACTAGCATGTCTAAAGCCTAATTACTGTTTCACCTAGAATGTCTGAATTTGGTTCTATTAAACCTCTGAAACTGGTATGTCCTAATTAAATTTCAAAATTCAAAGCCCTATGTGTTTCATTGATGTTTAGTTCATTAGTTATGAATTCCAATCATGTTTCTTGTTTACTATCATGTTGCTCAATATGTAACTAGCATGTCTAAAGCCTAATTACTGTTTCACCTAGAATGTCTGAATTTGGTTCTATTAAACCTCTGAAACTGGTATGTCCTAATTAAATTTCAAAATTCAAAGCCCTATGTGTTTCATTGATGTTTAGTTCATTAGTTATGAATTCCAATCATGTTTCTTGTTTACTATCATGTTGCTCAATATGTAACTAGCCTGTTTAAAGCCTAATTACTGTTTCACCTAGAATGTCTCAATTTGGTTCTGTTAAACCTCTGATTAGTATGTCTAATTCTTCATATTGTTTTATCCAACATGTTTCAATTTGCTTGTTATGCATGTCAGCATGTTTGAACTAGGAATACTTGTGATGGTTGGCTAATCTGTTCACTTATGTTCTTGCTCAATCTGCTTTGCTAAGTCTGGCCAAGTGCTCTAATTGGACCAGTGTTAATATGTTTTCTATATGGTTGTTTATGATCCTTGTCCTATGTCTCTACCATCTATTTGATAACCAACCTGTAATCTTATAAAGTTCTTGGAAAACTTCTGTGCACCCTATTGTTTATATGTTCCACTACCCATTAATACGTTCTATATGTCCCCAATTCCCACTACCCCTGTGTGAAAAATATGTTGTTAAGTTATGCTTGACCTGTTTGTTCTATAGCCAATTTGGTTGTTTGCTGATTTTCTATAAGTGTTCACATTGTTTTCAAACTACTTTACTACTAAATCAATCCTATTTTCTAGAAAAAATCTCTTTACTTATGGTATCATTTCAGCATTGCTTTCCTTGTCAAAACTATGTCAAGCACTCTCACTTTACTCTTAAGTCCCTAGGTTCTGCCCCTCCAGTGTGTGTACTGCCTTGGCATCCTATTGAGATCCCTTTGAACTCTGGCACACTGGGGCTGGCCATTCCACACTGCACTTACTCAATCCCTGTTTGAAAAGTCTAGGTGTGAGCACTGCCCAGGATCCTTGAGGTCCTTAGGGAACTCTGACACACCTAGACATGAATTTGGCTATGAAATCCTTGGCATTTGAAACTATTAAAGGACTGGCATTATCAAGTGTACCTTGGGCCTACTTCAGGCTCCCTATAGTTAATTTACTTTTCATTTTATGTAATTCATTCAGTCATTGGTCAGTAATAATTTATTGTAAACAAATATTGGGGTGGCTAGTGAAAATGGGAGGGTAGTTGTATGATATTGTTGGTAATACTGGGTAGAAAACATGCTATAAGCTTTATATTATGTGAATATGCATTAGAAGCCATGTTTTAAGATTGATGTGTTCATTTGGATACCTGCATTAGATATCTTGTTCTTAGGACTCCACGTTTATTGCTTCAGCATACTTTACATTACTATTCCATGCTTTAATTTGGCACAAGTGTTTTCACTTAAAAATCATGTTGTTAGGCTAATAACCTTTTCTTAATAAAACTATCATTCATGTATGCATTTCGATATCATGTTCTAGGAATTCTGTTTGCATTCATTTGAATACGCCCAGATCGATTAAAATAAGTAACTGACCCTGAAAAGGTATAAAAACAGCCTCCACATATAGGATTCATGTTTCTGAACATAAACTAGTGCAAATCACCCTTTTAAGTTTGTATCACCTAGGACAACATGTTTGTAGGTTAAACAACTTCAAAACCGTTTAATAGTTCTTGTAATTGTGATTGCATACAATCCCACTCCTCAGCAAGCCTTAGGTAATCAATCTCTATGTAAAAAAAACTAGAACCTGAGTTATGATTGTTTACTGTTTAAAGTCTTACAGGTTTTAAAATCAGTAGGCAAACTGATTAGGACCCTGCCATTGAGTTTGTGAAACAATGTTGCATATTTTGTGTATTAATGATCAACAAGACACCCTGTCCTAGGGTTCTTTTCTAAGTTAATTACCTGAATATGCATTTGATACATGTTGTTTATTTGCTACATACGTGTGGAGGTAAACATGAGCCTCGTACTTCCTTCTTTTCCCTATCTACTGGTCCTACTTGTTATTTGTTTGTCGCCTAGATTTTTCCCTTTTAAAATACCTTACGGGTTGTCTAGAACTACCTAAATTTAGAGGTCCTAAACTCCTTCGGGCCACAAGGAAGGGACGTGTAACAACACGCTTAGAATTCGTTAAATAAAACTCGCTTAATAACCATTAAGGGGTGGGATAATGGGTAGAAAAAGGATATGATGACCTGCGCACTGATGCAACGTGTAGCCCCTCATTGAGGAGTGATTACGGGGCATAACATAGATATGATCCTATAGGATAAACAACCTAGGACCCCCATTTATCCTCATTTACATATATGTGCTTAGACTGCTAATCTGTTAAAACCTTATTCATTTACATGTGTGCTTAGACTGTTTATCTGCCACTTGATTAATGTCACGACCCAAAAATCCTAACTCAGGTCGTGATGGCGCCGAACAACGGGGTTAGGCAAGCCAAAAGAAATTTCACTAAGTGTTCCTTCTCATTTGGTTAAATAGTTCACCATTTACTGAATTTTAACAAGTTAAAACATGATATCGAAAGATAATAACCCAGTGATAGATAAAATATCCATAAAGAAGCCTGAGCCAATATACGAGCATATATATATATACAACCCAAAATCCCAAAACAACAACTACGTGTGTGTCAGGAACTAGTGTCACGAATATCACGGGCAATCTAACTGAATACATGCTAGAGACAAATATATACATATACAATCCCACAGTCTGAAATAGTAGACGGGAATATAAGCAAAAGAAAACTCCAAGGCGATGCTGAGGATCATCAGGAGGAGAAGCTCACCGTGAAGTCAGGTCCTGCTATAGTCAATATCTAGCTCCGGTCTGATAACCAGATGCACCAGCCTTAGAACCTGTACAGTTAAGTACAAAAGTGCAACATGAGTACATAAATAAATATGTACCCAGTGAGTATCCCGTCTAATCTCGAAGAAGTAGTGACGAGAGGTCGACTCGGTACTCACTAAGGTCCAACAGTAATAATATAAAATGGGATTTAACGAAATGCGGTAGACATGGAAGACAGTAAGCAACAGATACATTTCAAGTACAGTAATCCATGAAAACTACCAAAGGTAAGCAACAATGTATACTTTCCTCTTTCCCAAGTATCTGTCGAGCCAATATCAATGAATCCGTACAAAATAATCATGCGCACACAAGGGACAGACGACCGGACTGAACCATAAATGACCATATCTTTCAATCCGCCGTGGCGTACGGCCCGCTCCCATATGTATTACAAGTACCTACCAAATCCGCCGTGGCATACAACCCGATCCCATATATATGCAATTACCTCTCAACTTCCGTCGTGGCGTACGACCTAATCCCATATATGTACAATTACCTTCCAAATCCGCCATGGCGTACGACCCGCTTCCATATGTATAAATACTTTCCAAGTCAAATATCACGAAATCTTAGAGAAAACACTACTACGCACAACAAGTATTTATATCATGTATATCAATTACAAGGAAGAATATAAGGCATGCTGTGAGCCTAACTAATAGCCACCACGTAGGGACTCTCGTCACTTGGTGCGTACGTATCCCCTAACAAGTACACATAGCATTTAAATCACCTACGGGGACAATTCCCTCTTACAAGGTTAGAAAGGAGACTCACCTTGTGTCGAAACTACCCCTCGGATCAAGGATGCGCCCGAAACTCCAAACTCTACGCCCGAGGACTCGTAACTAGCCAAATATGGTACAATTATATCAATTCAAGCTCAAAATACGGGAAATTATCCTATTTATTCAATAATTCAATATTCTTGAAGAATTCTCAAAATTCAACCCCAGGCCCGTACGTTCAATTTTCGAAAATTCTCGAAGGAATCACTTACCCGAAGCCTAAGGATCGTTAATATGTGATTTCTACTTGAACTCACAACAATAAACAGACAATTCACCAATTTTCCTCAAGAACCCTAAGTACTACCCAATTCTGGATTTTTAATGACTTAGTAGGGGAAATTAACTAGTGATTCATGTTTAAAACTAGAATTAGTGTAGGATTACTTACCTCTTTAATGGCTAGGTCGTGGTGTGCCTTCCCAAGCTCCCCAAGCTCTCAAATGGAGGAAGAAAATGAAAGAAGAAGGTGAAATTCCGTATTTTAGAAAATATATACTGCCTGGCCTACAGGGATTCCGCACCTGCGAGCTGGGGCTCGCACCTACGGATCTGGGCGAGTGGGGCTGGGGTCGCACCTGCGGAGGGAATTCTGCACCAGCGGTTCCTCTCCTGTGGTCTTTTTGTCCGCACCTGTGAGAAAGGGGGACCCCAGGGGTTTCTGCACCTAGGAGGCTGGGACCGCAGGAGCGGTCCCACACCTGTGACCAGGCAACCGCACCTGCAGTCACACCAGCAACAGGTGCACCAGCAGCTGCTTTGGCTGGTTTTTGGCCTCGTGGGGTGTCCCGGAGGCACCTAGGCCCACCCGAGCCCTCGTCTAAATTTACCAACAAGGCCCAATCATAAAACGGACTCGCTCGAGCCTTCGGAACACTCAAAACAACGTTAAAACTCAAAATCACCTACCAAAACCCCTATAATCAAAACTTAAGAACTTCAAGTTCTTGAGTTCTATAACAATGCGTCAGACCGACCTATACTTCTCGGAATGACACAAATTTTGCAAGCAAGTCATAAATGACATAACGGAACTATTCCCGGTCTCGTAATTCCATTCGGACCTCGATAACACAAAAACACGTTCCAAACCAAATTTCAAACTTAAGGAAATCCTTATTTCTATATTGGGTGCCGAAACGCTCCCGGGTCATCGAAAACCCATTCCGAACATACTTCCAAGTCCGAAATCATCATACGAAGCTACTGGAACTGTCAGAACTCGATTCCGAGGTCGTTTACTGAAAATGTTGACCGAAGTCAAACTTGGCCCCAAAAGGCCAACCTTAAGGAACCAAGTGTTCCTATAGCACTCTAAAAACTTCCAAATCCCGAACCACCCGTCCCCGAAAGTCATAAATCATAATAAGCCGCTACTGGAAGTCTCATTTAGGGGAACGAGGTCCTAATACGCAAAATGATCGATCGAGTCGTTACAATTAATTCACAAAATAAGTTTGACCGGGACCCACTGTTGTGGACTTTGAGGGGTGCCTAACACCTTCCCCTTGAAGTAACTTCAAGCCCTTACCCAGTCTCTGGTTATATATAATTAGTGTTACAAATGACCCATAGTAGGTTCCCTAACGCACATTAATTTGTTAGGTGGCGGCTCTTCAAATTCCTTATATCCCTTTTCCCAAAAGGAAATGAGTTGTCCCAATAATGTCAAAAACCCTGGCTAATCCGAAAGGAGAGGAAATGGGGGGGGATGGGGGGGGGGGGGGGGGGGGGGGGGGGGGGGGGTAACAGTCCTTCGTGCACCCGGTGTTTCATGTGTCTATGTCTAAGAAGGTAGTTGAAAATTCTTTGTCGATCATTACAGTGAAAGCTATTGAAGGTGAAGTTAATGGATAATTGGGTTATGAGGGGTATCTATTTGCCATATTTATTAGATAAGTTCGCTACCTCCGTTAAAGTGCTATGACAAAGTCTGTGAGTCGAGAATGTCACCTTGAAGGCCGAAAGCGTTGTGGAAAGAAAGTATTTTTTTGGCTTGATTGTATAGCAATTGGTTTTAATTTTAAAAGTACTTTCAAGGTGTTATGATTTAAAAATGTGTAGTTCATGTCCAGATATCATTTTGACAACCTAGTGCCTGTAATGTTGAGATTTGTGTTATTGATATATTTTTTGATGCTTTGCTGAGTTAGGGATGTGTTGTTAGGACTTGTTTATGGGTTCTCTGATAGGTGGATAGGCCCAGCTATAGGGGAGACTCTAGCGAACTTTTTGAAAATTTATGGAGTTAGTAAAATTGGGAACTTTTCTTGTGTGGACGAGGATTGTCACATTGGGTATCTATGGCGGATTCTAACCCTAATTCGAGGATATAGATGGCAATGGGGCGGGACAGGTGCAGGTAAGGGCAGGTTTACTCTTATGCAGGTGCGGGGCGGGGCAGGTTAAAACAGTTTTAAAATTTTTTAAAGCAGGGCAGGGCGAGTTGCGGGTTTAGTGCGGGGCAACTTAGAATTTTAGCTTTCTTGAAACATCTATATTATCCATAAAAATTGGGTTGGATAATGAACAATTTAATAATGTGTTTAATATAAATAAAATTCATATATCCACTTAAAAAATTAATAGTCAATGAGTTTAACTTTTACATTTGCAAAAACACACATTGGAGGTTCCTCAAGTTTGTGAGACTAGAAATTCTTCCAAAAGTGATCATATTCAAGAAGTCATGGATAATATGGATATTCATATTATATGGCGGTTAACTCATATTTCTCGTATTAAATATAGATCAGGTCAGGTAATTTATCCATTTTTTCGCTACCTATTTTCGATCTGTCCCATATCCAACATGATCTGTCTGTTTGCCGCTCCTAAATTCGTACTATAAATTCTACTGTAATAATTTGGGTATGTATGCATGTAGGACCAAGAAAACTAAGTCACCTAGGAGGAACCTTCATCGTTATAGTCGACCGTTGTTAAATCTACCTCGTAAAATATATACAATTAAACATTTTATAGCAGTAGCATTGTTTAATACTCTCTCAATTCTATGTTTATGTGATTCTATTAAACTCTTTGTGTACGGCTAAAATTGGGGAGGTCAATTTAATGTTTACTATGATGTCTTGTTCGTATAAGATCCCACGTATGGCCCAGGGTCCGATCTCGAAGCCCCTCCTACTTTCGACCCAAAGGGATACGGGCTCAGGATCGACATAGGGAACGGTGCAAAGTTTGAGGTGGATAGCTCTATGACAAAGTACGATTCTGTACTTTGGGCATTAAGTAGACGAATCAATCAAAATCTTTGTAATAAATGTCAATGTACTATATTGGATTTCTCCCTCCTATATAAAGGAGACCTTTGTCATTTTGTAAAACACACATTATTGAATACAAGGCACAAGAACATTCTCTGCTTTACTATAACATTCTCTATTTCTCTCTACTAGCTTATTCACTCACATTTATTGCTTTTCATTAATTGTTCTTCATTTATAACTCATTATTGGTCATAAATAGCACATTCCGAAACCTATAATTTTGTTATAGCTCCATCGGTCTTCTGATGGTAGCCCCGAGCCTCGACCTTGAGGACCCCCGAAGCCAACATCGAACCTTCGAACTCAGACGTCTTACTTTGCTTTTCTTTAGTTTTCTAACTGCTTTCGCTCTATTCTATCCTAAAATACTTGACATCGACTGCTTAATAACTGGTACTAAGATAAATCGCATATTTTTTAGAACCACTTAACTAAATATAATTGTAACTACCATTTTCCCGATAAATAGTTTGGCGCCCACCGCGGGGCTAAAAATAATTGTGATTCTTTTAGTGTTGGTTCGCTGAAAACACGCTAGTTATCTTTCACACTTTCTCTTGTCCTAGAACCTTTGATTTCAGGTCAGAATGTCCGGCTCAGCGAGTGCATACGAAAGTAGCATCTTCGAGGGGTAAGGAGAGAAATATGTAACCATCCCAAACGCTGGCATACCTCCGCGAAACTCTGGCAGCGCAACGGAGCTAACCCTTGAGGACACGGGCCCAAGTAATGGCAAGCACAACGATGTCGTCCTCGCATTAACCGGAGCGCGTACCGATAAGGCCAGCAGGGAGAGCGAGGAACTACCGCCCATAAGAGAGGAAGGGTAAACCTCCAAATGATAATCGAGATGCTCCGGGCACAGCAAGTAGTGATTACTCGTCTACAAAACCGTCAGAAAATCTCAGGTGTGTCAGCTCCGGCGACAGCTCCCCAAATCCGACCGATATTGGAAAGGTCAGTAAAGGAAGGACCAACGGCCAATCCCGCCATGATAAGGATGCTCGAAAACCTCACCAGGAGAATAAAATCAAAGCTCCCAGGGAAAAATGAGAGCCACATGGGGGAAGGTATCGACCCTACATCGGGAGTCAAAGGAGCATCGTGAGGAACGACGTAACCCTAGCCAAACAAGAAACAAACCGAAGCAGGGTGGCGGATAAAACCAGGTATGGTAGGAATACAGAGCCAGTAAGAGTATCCCAATCGACCCAATACAACTTCGGGAGCGACGTTTCGAACATTGTATCCGCCATGAGTAAAATCAAAGACACCAGATGGACAAAACCTGTTCTATCGGACCCTTCGCAGAGGGATCCTAACCTGACGTGCGAGTTCCACGATACTCACGATCATCGAACCGAAGGATTGCAGGAACCTTCAGAGGGAAGCAACCCGATTTGCTAGCAATGGGTATCTACAAGAGTTCGTCGGCAGTCGAATCATAAATCTTCCCTAAGGAAGGGCAATAACTCGAAAGAGCAGAGCGGGAAAACCCCAACATTCGGTGTATATGATTGTTGGGGGAAATGACATCCCTCAGGCGCCCGTGATTAAACGGGCGAGAATATCGGCTGCAGCGGCAGGACAAATTCGGGGCCATGCATCCGAAGATATCCTCACATTCAGCGACGGGGACCTCGAGACCCTGCTTCACCCGCATAATGATGTGCTGGTAATATCTTTCCTTCTAAATAATGTCCAAATTAAACGCGTACTTGTGGATCCAAGTAGCTCGGCCAACGTAATCAGGTCAAAAGTGGTAGAGCAGCTCGGGATGCTCGGCCGCGTCTTACCCACCTCACTAACCCTCAACGGATTCAATATGGCCGAAGAGATAACAAGAGGGGAGATCACCCTTCCGGTCAACGTATCCGGGGAAGTCCAAAGTACCAAATTCTATGTCATCGAAGGGGACATGAGGTACAATGCATTGCTTGGAAGGACATGGATACACAACATGAGGGAGGTGCCGTCAGCATTCCATCAAATGATGAAGTTTCCAATGGAAGACGGTATAAAGACCATATATGGAAAACAACATGCAGCCAGAGAGATGTTCGCTATCCACAATGACTCACCGGCACCAATACCCCCGTCCCTGAGGAACCAAAGGGGAGAATGACTCCGTCGCCCCAGAGGAATCAGATGCAACTAAATCAACAGTCGAAGAGCTGGAGCAGGTAGCCCTGGTCGAACATTCTCATGATCGAAAGGTATACCTGGGAACACGGTTAACCCCCAAACTTGGGAAAAATTCCATTCAGTTCCTTACCAATAACATCGACTGTTTTGCTTGGTCCCATCTAGACATGACAGGGATTTCGCCTGAAATAACCACCCACCGGCTAAGCGTCCACCCTAGGTTCAAACCGTTGAAGCAAAAAAGGAGGCCTCAATCCGAGGTAAAACACACATTTATCAAGGACGAGGTAACGAAACTCCTCAAAATAGGTTCTATTAGAGAAGTAAAATACCCTGATTGGCTGGCCAATGTGGTGGTAGTGCCCAAGAAGGGAAATAAGTTAAGAATGTGTGTAGATTATAAGGACATGGATTGGGCGTGCCCTAAAGATTCATTCCCACTACCCAACATCGATCGTCTGAGCGATGCCACGGACGGGAACGAGACCCTCACCTTTATCGATGCCTACTCAGGGTACAATCAAATTCAAATGAACCCCGAGGACAGGGAAAAAACTTCGTTCCTCACGAAGTACGGTACGTACTGCTACAACGTCATGCCCTTCGGGCTAAAAAATGTTGGTGCCACGTACCAACGATTGGTGAACAAAATGTTCGAGTGCAAAATTGGCAAGTCCATGGAAGTATATATTGATGATACGCTAGTTAAGTCCCTGCATGTAGATGACCATCTGACTCATTTGCAGGAAACGTTCGATATACTCAAAAGCTATAACATACAGCTCAATCCCGAGAAATGTGTCTTCGAGGTAGGATCAGGAAAGTTTCTAGGCTTCATGGTGTCAAACAAGGGGGCCGATATCAATCCCGATAAAATCAAAGCCATCGAAGAGATCACGGTGATTAACAACGTGAAAGATGCACAACGACTGTCTGGGCGGATAGCGGCCTTGGGACGATTCATATCGAGAGCGTCAGATAAGAGTCATCATTTCCTCTCCCTGCTCAAAACGAAGAATAACTTCGAATCGACTCCCGAATGCATAAGTGCCTTGGAAGAATTGCAGCGGTATCTGTCGAGCCCGCCTTTGCTCCACACCCCAAAGAAGGACGAAACATTGTATTTGTATTTGGCCGTATCGGAGGTGGTGGTAAACGATGTGTTGGTTCGGAAGGAACAAGGTACGTAGTTCCCTGTCTATTATGTGAGTCGGACCTTGTGCGGTGCCGAAACCAGGTATCCTCTTCTAGAAAACTTAGCACTTGCACTAATTAGCGCATCTCGAAAATTAAAACCATATTTTTAATGTCATCGCATATGCATCTTAACGACGTACCTGCTTCGAAAGATATTGCATAAACCCGAGTTGCCGAGCCGGCTGGCCAATTGGGCCATCGAATTCAGAGGGTACGATATCGAGTATCAGCCCTGAACGTCTATCAAATCTCAGATTTTGGCGGACTTCGTAGCCGACTTCACGCCCGCCCTGGTTCCCGAAGTAGAGAAGGAATTACTGTTGAAAATGGGAACATCTTTCGGGGTATGGAGCCTGTTTACAGACGGTGCCTCCAACGTAAAATGATTCGGGCTCGGCATAGTCCTAAAGTCGCCTACGGGAGGCATAATCAAACAATTCATAAAAACTGCAAAATTGACTAACAATGAAGTTGAGTATGAGGCTAGGATTGCAAGTTTAGATTTGGCCAAGAGCCTCGGAGCGGAATGCATCGAGGCCAAATGCGATTCTCTCCTAGTTGTTAACCAGTTAAATGGGAGCTTCGAGGTCCGAGAAGACAGAATGTAGAGGTACCTTGACAAGACCCTAATCATGTTGCATCGCTTCCAGGAATGGACATTAGAATATACCTCGAGAGCAGAATAGTGAGGCCAACGCCCTCGGAAACCTGGGGTCGTCCATCGAAGAAGATGATGTACTCCCCGGAGCCATCGTTCAGTTAACGAGATCGCTGATCGAGGAAGGCACCGCCGAAATCAACTCCCCCAGCCTGGCATAGGATTGGAGAAACAAATACATCAGTTACTTGAAGGACGGAAATCTGCCCACGGACCCAAAAGAATCGAGAGTTGTACGAACCAAGGTAGCCCGATTCTCGTTCGACGAAAACAACACTCTCTACAGTAGGACCTTCGACGGGCCCCTGGCGGTGTGCCTGGGGTCGGGTTACACAGATTACGTGCTGAGAGAAATCCACGAGGACACATGAGGGAACCACTCTGGTGCCTAATCCCTAGTCCGAAAAGTGATCAGAGCGGGTTATTACTAGCACAGTATGGAAAAAGACGCTAAGGATTTCGTCCGAAAATGCGACAAGTGTCAAAGGTTCGAGGCCATGATCCACCAGCTCGGCGAGCAACTGCATTTGGTCCTGTCACCGTGGCCGTTCATGAAATAGGGGATGGACATAATCGGACCACTGCCAACGACACCAGGTAAAACTAGATTCATTATGTTTATGACTAACTATTTCTCAAAATGGGTGGAAGCACAGGCCTTCGAGAAGATAAGAGAAAAATAAGTCATCAACTTTACATGGGACCATATCATGTGCCGATTCGGAATCCCCTATGAGATAATGTGCGATAATGGAAAGCAGATCATAGGAGGCAAAGTAACGAAGTTCCTCGAGGATCATAAAATCAAGAGGATCTTATCGACACCCTACCACCCATGCGCCAACGTCCAGGACGAATCCACAAACAAAACCATCATTCAAAACTTGAAGAAGAAGTTGGAAAGCGCAAAAGGCAGATGGAGGGAAATGCTGCCCGAAGTCCTGTGGGCATATCGAACCACTCCCAAGTCAAGCACAGGGGAGACACCATTCTCTATGGTATACGGGTCTGAAGCTCTAATACCGGTCGAAGTGGGGGAACCGAGTGCCAGGTTCCAGCATGCTATGGAGGATTCAAACAATGAGGCCATGACTGCAGCCCTCGAATTACTTGATGAGAAGCGAGATGCTTCTCTAGTCTGGATGGCTGCGCAGAAACAAAGGAGCGAGAGATACTATAATAGGAGAGAAAACCTCCGACACTTCGGAGTCGGGGACTTAGTCCTAAGAAAAGCCACTTTGAACACCTGAAACCCTAATGAGGGGAAGCTAGGCCCAAGCTGGGAGGGACCGAGCTGTGTGCTCGGAGTAATTGGCAAAGGATCCTATAAGCTCAGTAATATGGAAGGCGAGCAGCTCCTGAGCAATTGGAACATATCCATGCTCAAACGCTATTATTGCTAAGGTAATTCTATGGCCCCGTCCCTTTTTTATTTTGCCCGAAAACTAACCTCCTGCAGACATCCGACCGAAGACACCGGAACATCCACCAACTTCAAAGAAGCCCCTGGATCAACAGATGCGTTGCACTCTTTTCCTTCGATCGGGTTTTATCCCAGAAAAAGTTTTTTACCGAACAAGGTTTTTAACGAGGCAACATATATGCGTTATCCAGGAAGAACTTAAATAAGCGTTCAAGGCTTTTATCAAAGCAGCCTCAAATGCTGGAGGACATTGCCCCAGGAGGTCGCCCCCGTAAAACAAGTCAGAGTAAGCCAAGGAGGGGAGCAACAGGAGAATGATGTATCGGGCCAAACGGTCAAATGAACCGTGCCCGCATAAAAGGATCAGGCCCTCGACGGCAAAAACATGTATGCTTGTATCAAATAATCAAAGGAATAGTTTATCATCAAAACACTCTGTATGCTCTGGAAAGGCTATCTTTGACATTCAAATTATCAAGACCCGAGCCCGTATGATCCCAAGCGGGTAACCTCGGATATGTCCAAAACTGTAAGTCCTACGGGCATGGTCAAGACCATAAGGCCCCGAATGGGCGTATCTGAATAGCAAGGCACAGTCCCGACTTCAAAGCCATGTCTATATATTTGAACTTGTAAGACCCCTAAAAAGGCATACCCTCGAATATAGATGTCGAGGATATGACACTAGGGACTAGAGGCTCCGGCCAAACATAAACAACTCGGGTCGATAGGCTACAACCAAACTTACACAACCCGGAGACGCCCGACTGTTGCGATGAAATTAAATCCTTCGAATTTATTTCTAAAAAACCAGTTAAATCACGCTACCCTCGGCCCAAACAAAAGAGCTTCGATCATTTTCACAACAGTTCTAAAAATGAAAAGGCTTTTAAGCAAGTTCAGACATAGGGCAAAACCTTACGAGGTGCCCACCTATCATTGCATAATGACTCATAATCGAGGTTCTTACCGAACCATCGAAGAGTCGGTCAGACACAAAATATCAATGGCATTAACGGGGAAATATCGTAGCCATACTAATGTCGCCTAAGAGCCTTGAAGCCAGCACACAAGGCCTACGGGCAAATTCAAAACCTATAGGGTTGATGAGCCCGAGCTGTAACCTGGCTCGGGGATTGAGCCTGGATTGGTTAACTAAAGTCGCCTAAGAGCCTTGAGGCCAACGACAAAGCCTACGGGCTAACTCAAAACTTGAAGGGTCGATGAGCCCGAGCTGTAATTCAGGTCGGGGACTGAGCCCGAAATGGTTAACCAAAGTCGCCTAAGAGCCTTGGAGCCAACGCACAAAGTCTACGGGGTAATTCAAAACCTGAAGGGTCGATGAGCCTGAGCTGTAACTTGGCTCGGGGACTTAGCCCGAAATGGTTAACCAAAGTCGCCTAAGAGCCTTGAAGCCAGCGCACAAGGCCTACCGGCTAATTCAAAACCTAAAGGGTCGATGAGCCCGAGCTGTAACCCAGCTCGGGGACTGAGCTCAGATTGGTTAACTAAAGTCGCCTAAGAGCCTTGGGGCCAGCGCATAAAGCCAACGGGCTAATTCAAAACCTGAAGGTCGATGAGCCGAGCTGTAACTCGGCTCTGGGAATGAGCCCGAAATTGTTAACCAAAGTCGCCTTGGAGCCAACGCAAAAAGCCTACGGGCTAATTCAAAACCTAAAGGGTCGATGAGCCCGAGCTGTAACTCGACTTGTAGACTGAACTCGAATTGGTTAACTAAAAAAGAGGTCTACGGGCTAATTCTGAACTTGAAGGGTCAACGAGCTCGAGTCGTAGTTCGGCTCAAAGACTGGGCCCTAGATGATTGACTGAAAACATCAAAGCGCAGGAATGCGTAAGCCTTCGGGCTAGCCTCAAAAGGCCTATAGGCCAGTTAAAAGGCCATATTAACCCTATGCATAAGGACACCCAAAGGCCAGCGCACGAGGGTCTTGAGGGCCGACACAGAAATCTTAAAAGGCTAGATTCGAGTCCTAAAAGCCAAAAAAATTTTGTTTAGGCCTTGAAGTCAATGCTTGACTCGAGGATTTGAATCCTAGATGGCCGATCTTAGATCATCAGAAAGACCGTCTCGGATCGATGACATTTCGGTGTTACGACTTGTCGCAGAGGCAGGACGCAAATGTCAGAGAGTCAGGGAAAGCATATTCACGAAACTTACATCCGAAACCTTCGTGAAAGAGGCAGCAAACGTGAACACAATCTATACTCAGGCCCCGCGTTCGCCCACATTTAAACAAGTTCACCACTTGAAGAGAACGTGCAAATCTTTAAGAGCTATCCATACACCCGAAGTTTGGGCGGACGCACGGTTATAAAGCCCAAAGGTTACCCAGGCCTGAGCAGAGCCTCATTCAAAGACTATCTATTAAGCCTCAGGTCTATCTCTATTTTTTACGCTTTGGCAAATGCCTGTCGACCCCTTATGACCGAAGGACTCCCCAATTCGAAGTGAATACTCACTCGAGGGCCGTCCCAAAAAGTCCCTGAGGTTCCCATGTCAGGGAAAGTCTTCAGTGGAGGGTTATCAACGAGCCATCATTGTTGCAAAGAAGCTGAGGCCTGGTCCTCACCCAACTAGAGGCAATCTTAGCTCAGGCAAAGGGCCCAAAGTTTTAGGGAGCATGATATTGGACGTGCCGTGGGTCCTATATTCGGCTAATCACCGGAACCATACACGCAAACATAAGCAGGGACAGAACAAAATCCAACACCGAATCAAAAGGAAAAACAAGAAAGTTCTTATATTAATAGGAAACGTTTACAAAGCCCACATCGGATCTTTACACAATAACAAAAAGCATGGAACAACAACCAAATGCCTAATCTATAGACAAAGGCCTATCCTCCAAGGATAAACCCTCGAGGACCTCCTCATAAAGGACCTTGTTTCAACCTCTTCGAGCAGCGTCTTTGGGCCTCCCTTTTTTCAAAGAGGCAATGGGCGGACAACATGTTCCTCCTCCTCTTAAAAGCTTCCGCTTTTGGTGGGCTCCTCAGCACCACTATTGGGAAGCCATTTCTTGAGACGTTGAACCGGTGTGGGATGAAAAAGCCAATGGATATTTCCTCATCGTATTGTCAGCCAGACCCGGTTAAAGTTAAGTGAGATGAGCAGCAGTATAGGTACTTTATACCTTCTGGCATGGAAGGCACTCGATGTCATTCTCTCATCTCCTTGGGCCGACAGCAGCAGTGACAACCACAACAACAACCCAATATAACCCCCATTAGTGGGGGACGACTTTGATAAAGAAGCTATGGCCAGGCCCAAAGGGCCACTGCCAAATAACTTTGCAAACATAACTTTGCACCATAAAGACAGAAAAATAGAGATGAATGTGAAAAAGGAAAAAGTTTGAAGGTTGCTGAAGTAAGGATGAATGGAGTTTGAGGTTAGGCAACCCCCTATTTATAGAAGGTCGGCAACCTTACTAACTACGCAATCAATGCTTCTGGGGGAATCAATCGGCGGCGCAATCATCACCCTTCTTTAAAAAATAAAATGACAGTGCAATTAAAGTTCCTGAGACGACGATCCGACGAGACATTTCAAATCTCTTGATAAGCTTGTGTCATGAGTATAACGTCAGCATGAAGGGCCCATGAGGATTCACATCGAGGTTGTTTCTTATCCTTTCATTATAAGAAACGCGGGGACTATTTGTGTACGACTAAAATTGGGAGGCTAATTTTATGTTTATTATGAGGTCTTGTTCGTATAAGATCTCATGTATCGCCCGGGGTCCGATATCGAAGCCCCTACTACTTTCGACCCAAAGGGATACAGGCTCGGGATCGACATAGGGAACGGCGCAAAGTTTGAGGCGGACAGCTCTGTGACAAAGTACGATTCTGTACTTTGGGCTTTAACTGGATGAATCAATCAAAATCTTTGTAATAAATGTCAATGTACTATATTGGATTTCTCCCTCCTATATAAAGGAAACCTTTGTCATTTTGTAAAACACACATTATTGAATACAAGCACAAGAACATTCTATGCTTTTCTTCAGTTTTCTAACTGTCTGAGGACCCCCGAAGCGAACATCGAACCTTCGAACTGAGCCGTGTCAGTTTGCTTTTCTTCAGTTTTCTAACTGCTTTCGCTCTATTCTATACTAACATACTTGACATCGACTGCTTAATAACTGGTACTAAGATAAATCGCATATTTTTAGAACCTCTTAACTAAATATAATTGTAACTACCATTTTCCTGGTAAACACTCTCCATTTTATAAAATAATAAAATGTCAAACTAATTTGTTTTAGAAAAAAATAATAAGTGGGGCGGGGCGGGTTGAAAATTGAATAAATAACTACGTGGGGCGAGGCGGGTTGAAATTTTTGTGGGTTTTACCAAAACCGCCCCGCCCCATTGTCATCCCTATTCGAGCACGAATGATCCTAAGCACGGGAAAATGTAAGGAACCATTAAAATTTCCTAATGATTTATGATTTTTAAAGTGCGCCAATGGTATTTGGAAATAATGTGTTCGAGTATTAAATTATGGGATAGAACCATATTATTTTGACTTGAAAATACATATGGAGAGTGTTTTGGGACATATTAAGAAGGTTTCTAAGTGGGAAGAAGCTGTTTGGAACGAGTTGGAAATGTTATGTGGAATAGGTGTCCAACTTGCACAACACTTGACTTTGAATAGGTATAACTCTCATAATATAAATATATTTCCAATGAATTTTGCCTCTGGAGTGTAGCCCTTTTAGTATATTATCTAACACATCATTCCATTCGTCATTTGGACATTCTTACTAAAAGTTATGATCAAATACAAAATTTAGATCACCCAGTTATCTTGGCGAACATCAAAGACAGCGAAATGACGGTCACTTCGCCAGACCGGGCGCGAATCCCGTCTTCCGTTGTATCCGGTGGGCAGCGAAGTGAGGCTCACTTCGTGAGACAGGACACGCCCTAGCTTCAGGTCATTTAAAGTCATTTCGTGGGCTCATTTACCCCATTTTACTTGGACGAATTTTAGAGCTTTCCTCCACTCTCTCAAGACCCTCAACTCCTCCCATCTTCAAGGTAAGAAATCCCCATTATATTGGTTTAAATCCTATCATTACCACACTAGAAATAACTCATTCCACCATGAAACCCTTAGATTTTCAAGAAATTTCTTCAAGAACTCAAAATGAGGGTTTTGCAAGATATCTTCCAAAAGGTAATCCTACACCCTTAGACTTACATGCATGGGTTTATTATGGGAATATAAGTAAGAATTGGGTATTGGAACCTACGGGATGGTGATTAAAAGTCATAAGTTCCCAATTTAAAAACTTAGCCATTGTAGGGATTGAAAGGTGATTATTTGATGGAATTTTTTTGGTAGGGTGTGGATGGAGGGTCATTCATGTGATGTTGGGAGTTATAAATTGTTTAAGAATGATGATGGAATAAATTGTTGGTAAATGGTGGTAGTGGGAAGAACTAATTCTATGGTAAAGAGATGTAGAGATTTATTCATACTTGGTGTTTGATAAAGTGTCTAAATGGCCTAAACTATGGAATTTATTACTAATATTATTTCCATTGGATGTTTTATTGTAGATTGAAGTTTCTTAGTGTAGTGGATCAATGTAGTACCATTAAGGGGCGAATTTGAGGTATGTTGGCTAAACTTTCTCTTTTAGAATCGAATTTCATAATGCTCTTGTAAGTTCAAGTATTGTTCGATCAAGATTCCCAATTTCCATATTCCGAGTTATCTCCTATAAACTTGACTATTCTGAATGAGCCTTATGTCGAAAGATATATGTTCAGAGTGTGGTTGTATTAAAATGTTATGGCTTGAGTCGTGTTTCAAATGAAAGCTAGTATGCCAAATTGTGTGAGAAAAACTCAATATGCTTGAGACTCTTAATTTCTCATACGTGTGCCTAAAGCCTTCATTGAAAATATCATGTTGTTGATAATCTGTTATGATGCTTGAAAATGATAAGTGGATTTAGAAATAGAGTGTGGCCAACGTGCCAAGATTTGAAGTTATAATTGTGGCTAGTGGCACCAATTAAATGAGAGAATGTGATAAAGATTATGAGCCTCGACTCAACTGTTTAAAAATGATTATGAAAATAGAATTGCCTGAAAGCATTTGTACTTAATTCATACCCATAAGTGGCTATTTAACTGATTAATTTATTTATAAATGTATCCAGTGTGACTCGAGTTCTGACATACTCAGGTGTTGAAATTGTACATCGTCATTTCTGGTAAAGAGTATCGCAAGAGTAAATGGTGCATTGATTGTTTATGATTTTGATGTGTGTTTCTATTGCTGGTTGGTATACCCCATTATTTTGGATGAAACCTTTTGTGTTTGAAGTTTCCATTACTAATGAATTTTAGGTATATGATTGCTGAAATATTTTATATGTTGATATTTTGTTGGTGATCTTTGAAATTGAAAGAAATGAAAGTTTTGAATATGAAATACGGTCACTGTGCCATGAATAAAGAATCTTGTGAATGGCCAAAAGAGCCAAGGAGATATTGTAGTTGTGAGTGATTGAAAATACTAAGGAAAATTTATACAATGTGAAAGATGTTGAGGTGAGTGTCGCGCTACCTTTTTCTCGCGAAATCGAGTTTCGACATTTTTGGGACAACTCCCTTTGAGAGGGTAGGGAATTGGAATCAGAGAGTCACCACCTAACGAATTAAGCTACATTAGGGCACCTAGAGCAGATAACTCATATAACTAGTTTGCATCACCAGAGATCGGGTAAGGGCTCAAGTTACCTTGAGGGGAAGGTGTTACGCACGCCTGAAGGTCCACAACGGTGGGTCCCAACCGAACTTGAATTAAGCGAATTAGTCTAAAAGAAAGCAATTTGGACAAATAAAATACTAGAGTTATTTTAAAACAAGAATGGGGGGTCCTATGTTTTTTAGCCTATTGGATCACACCGTGCAATACCTTGTAACTCCTCAAGTCGGGGTTCTACTCGTAGTATTTAGCGCACGGACTATCATCTCCTACTACCCGATTACTATCTTTAAGTTGTTACCTAAAGCGCTCTAGTGGATTCTAGTTTGTTTCCTATGCGTGCACTACCCGTCCTTTACATATGGCCCTCGAGGTATTAAGACCTCTATTTGGGATAGTTCTAGACCCAGCCTATGTTGCTCAAAAATGTAAAGTCTAGGCGACAAGCAAAAGCAATTAGGACTTTTAGAAAAAAATTTAAATATGGGCTCATATTGACCTCCACACATAAAATAACAAATGCACGTGATCGATTCAGCAAACTTTATTAACCTTAAGTCCTATAGGCAAGATATCTATGGGAGAAAACAGATGCAAAGGCAGTTTTATTAAGGCGAGTGTTAAGACATGTTGTTTGCCTACTGATTTATTCAGTATAATCTGGGCACTTCAGGCAGTAATACATCACAAATATAACCCCATAATTATTATTAAGTCCTACAGATATATTGCCTAAGTGATTGACAGTGGCGATTGAATTCGGAATCAATCAATAGAATCCTATAGGCATGATTTCTACGAGTTTGATGATTACAGACCTATAGACATGATTTATAGGTGTGGCAATGATTTTAACTTATAGAGATGGGTTTTATTTCCCTTTTTAATCCTATAGCCATGCTTTCTAATTACTGTACTTACTTAAGTCCTATAGGCATGATTTCTAGGTTTGAAACTGGTTTTAGTCCTATTGGCATGGTATCTATTATTGAATTAATTTAATCATATAGGCATGATATCTAGTGAGCAGTAAGACGGGCATAAATTGTACACATTGCCAGAAAACACATGGAAAAACATTGAGGTTCTATAGGCAGGATTTCTAATGCATATTTATTGAACAAGTTAATGCGTCATATAGGCAGGATTTCTAATATGTAATTTTAATCCTATAGGAAGGATATCTTATATGCAAATATAATCCTGTAGGTAGGATTTCCAATATGAAAATATAATAATATAGGCAGGATTTCTAACATGCAAATATAGAACTCGGAGTCAACATTACCAACGAAAGTCCTATAGGCAGGATTTTTAAGCACAATACAGAATTCATACACTTTTGACAAATGAGCGGAATTAACAGCATAACTAAATCCTATAGGCAGGATTTCTATCCAAATTAAAAAAAAAAGGAAATAAGAAACCCCCTTTATTTTACCAAATATCCCAGAATCTGTTTATTATAGACCTAAATGGCAAATGAATTACATAATAGTAATAAGATACACTATAGGGAGCCTTCATTAGGCCCAAATAAACCTAGGAATCAGACCTTCCAACTATAACAACTTTGAGGCACAACATAGTGAGTCACCCATAGCACATTAGAACCAGGTTTTTGATGTGTCAAATTTCCCAAGGGCCTCAGGGACCTTGGGCAATGCTCACACCAGAACCACACATTCAGAAGATGATTCACAAGAGATTTGGGGAACCAATTCCCAGTGTGTCAGAGTTCATAGGAGTCTCATGTGGACCCTAAGTTGTGCTCACATTGGGGTGATTGAGAACCTAAGGAACTAAGAGTGGAGATTTTAAAATCAACACATAAAAGGAAATAGGGGCAGATTTTAAAACAATTTAATTTCAGAAGAACCAAGGTTTAGAACACAGAATTGCATTCAAAAAACAGCAAAGTTTGCAAAGTACATAGTTTCAAACAGGTTAATTCTGAAGAGACCTAATTACACTAAGCGAGCATGCTAACATTCAGACAGTCATTTCTTAATCACATAAGAATTTAGAAGAAATTTTAAGGCAAATAAGTTGGCAGGACACATGAATTAAGTAACAATACAGATTTGCAAAGTTAGGATAAGTTAACTAGTTTCATGCTTGTAATATCTTAAGGAATGCAAAGTTCAGAACAGGTGCACGATTAAAAAAACAGTGTGCATGGACAAATTAAATATTAAGCTAGCTTATAACAGGATTTATATTATTCAAGAAATAACTAAGCTTAAACTAACGGTATTAACCATAAGATTAGAAGAGGGTCATAGGAGCGTAAAAAGGCATAATCATGCTAAAAGTAAGGTTCAAGACATATTGTTCAAGTAACATTGATTATGAAAACATGGAGAATGAAACGACAAGGGGTTAGGGCTTACCAGTTGAGTAGGAAAGCAAGTAAATATACCACTACAATTAAGTCCAGAATCACTTGGCATCTGCTTTTAGCCGGCCAAGACCAGAAACAATGAGCACAAAACCAGAGTAAAAGAGCTAAGTTTTAGTGAGAGTCTTAGATTTCGATTATGTCCTAAAGGAGGCAGATATGTCTAGCATATGAAATTCAACATTGAACAAGGTAGGACCCATCTGCGTGCATAGATTAGTTTCTCCAATTGTGGCTTATTATGACCCATAAAACACCTTCACATTCATAGATCCTGCTCGTATTTCATGTAGACCCTTGCCCAACCTCTTCAGAGTTGTCAGCGGATAGATGTTGAGGCTGGATCCTCCGTCTATCAGAACTGTGGTGATGAACTTATCTTCACATTGCACAGTGATGTACAAGGCCCTGTTATGGCTCAATCCTTCAGGTGGCAACTCGTCTTCATGGAAGATGATCTTATGTCTCTCGAGAACTTGCCCCACCATGCTGGCTAGTTCTCCGCTAGTAATATTGTTAGGTACATATGCTTCGTTAAACACCTTCATCAGACCATTCCTATGCACCTTGGAATTTTGCAGCAGTGACAGGATTGATATCGAGGCGGGAGTTTTGTTCAGATGATCAACAACAGAGTACTTTTTTTCCTGTACTTTCCTCCAGATATCATCCGGACCAGTTTCAATGATGGGTTGTTTGGTGGCAGCTTCTTTACTTGTCCCTCCCAAATGTTCATGTGTGTACATTCTTCCCATTCTAGTCATTCCTTGTGCAGCACCGGACTCTTCCATCTTTGCTTTCCCTTTTCTCCTAGCTTCGGCAATATAATACAAAGGTACGACGTTGGAATTGAAGGGTGGTGGGGATGCCACCATAACAGTGAAAGGTGTGGTTACTTCTACCTCAAATTAAGTAGGTGCAGGGGGTGTCACTTCTACTTCAAAGGGAGCTGATGCAACTACCTTAACTTTAACTAGCGACTGTACCTGTACCACATTGGGATTGAGTGTGACTGTAGGTTTCTTAAGGTCACCTTCCCAAATAAGCTCGATTGATCCCTTAGGATCCCACTCTTCAACGGTTTCTATCACATTGACTCATTCACCCATATGATCTGAGAGGGGATTGTTGCAGACATTGGGTGCGGCTTCCTTTGTCTGTATGACCTTGGTATCAATTAACGTCTGGATCTTGTCTTTCAGAGTGCGCCATTCATCAATGGTATGTCCCTTCATGCCGTAATGGCATGCACATGTGTTGTTTGGGTTGACCCATTGTGATGAGTTTTCCATAGCCACGGCGGGAATAGGGGTGACATATCCGGCAGCCTTTAGTCTTTCATACAACTGTTCGATGGGTTCAGCAATAGGGGAGTACTGTCTGGCTGGTTTGCGATCGAAATTGGGCCTGGGTTTTTGATAATTTGGGCGGGCTGAAGGTGACTGATAGTAGGTTGGTTGGGTGTTATAAGTGTAATAGGCGATGGGGAGTTGAGGATATCTGGTAGGTGAAGGTTGGTATGTGGGTAGAGGTGTTTGGTATACAAATAGAGGTTTTGGACCTTAGGCTACCACCACTGTCCCTACTTCTTTCTTCTTTGATATGCCACGCGATTGTAATGCCTTGTTTGTGGCCTGCAGTGCCTCAAAACTTGTTACCATCCCGCTTTTGATATCTTCTTCAATCCTTTCTCTGATCTTGATGATGTCGGAGAACTTGTGATTCCCAATGATCATTAACCTCTCATAATACTGTGGATCCTGAGCTTTGACAAAGAACTTGTTCATCTTCTCTTCTTCTAATGTCGGCCTGACCTTTGCTGCTTCTGACCTCCATCGAGTAGCATACTCGCGTAAATTCTCTGTTGGCTTCTTCTTGAGATTTTTATGTAGAACACATCCGGTGCATTTTCTGTATTGAATCTGAATCTATCCATGAAGTCTGATGCCATGCTTACCCAATTAGCCCATTTCTTGGGATTCTGATTTATGAACCAAGATAGGACGTCTCTAGTGAGGCTTCTCATTAACAGCTTCATGTGAATCCATTCACCCATTCCAAACCCTACGAGCTTGTCACAGTAGGTTCTCAAATGTACCTTTGGGTCACCTGTTCCATCAAACATTTCAAACTTAGGAGGTTTTTAACCCTCCGGTAGTTCCACATCTGGCTGAATGCATAAATCCTCATAGTTCAGACCTTCGATTCCTTTGCCACCTTCAACACCCTGAACTCGGCTTGTGAGCTTCTTGAGATCTTTTGCCATGGTCTTAATGAGCAGGTCCTTCTCGGGGGATTCTAGTGTATATGAGATTGATTGAGTAGAGTGGGGTAGGGTTTCCACATGTATGGGATTTTTTTGGTGAATGCCGGAGGTTTGGGTGTAGTGGTGATCATTGGTTGAATTTTGAGGATCGAAGATAGGTTGTGGGGTATTCTGAGGACTGTGATAAGTGGTTTGCGGATATTGAGTTAGGAGATTCTAGTGTTGAGGGGGTGTAGATATGGGTTTAGGATTTTGGGGAGGTGTTGCATATTAGTGGGGTGCGGCAGGATTTTGTGGACATTTGTTTGGTGTGTTTTAAGGAGGTACTAGGTTTTGGGTGTTTGGTTTATTGGTATCTGAGACATTTAGGGTGAGGGAAAGGTTTGCCAAGTTGCAGACCTGCTCAAGCTCCCCTTGCAATTCAAGTATTTTCTGTTCCAACCGTAAGACCAAATCACTCGGTGTCGGAGTACTCCGACCATCGGAAGTTTCCACGTTCTCAGCATATGTAGCGTTGTCTTTCCTGACACCACTCATATCATCCATCTTAGCTTTCCCTTTGCCTTTTGGATTACTTGGAGGAGGAGGTCCTCTTGTTTTTGTGTGCTATGCTGATGATGCGTGTATGTATGAACCAACAATGGGGAATGGGAATAATCAAAATGAAAGAAAACAAAAAAGGTAGCCAAGTCAGTGAGAATTCTGGAAAAGTATTTGTAGTATTTACACACATATTGCGAAAATGTAAATTCGCGTCCTAATTTGGTAACATTGTTGTGCCCGAGGTTGGCCTAGCAACAAGTAGATTTGGAGAAACTTAATGTCAATAATTGTCTCATTTAATTAACGTGATAAATAAGACGAATCTAAAACTACAATAAATAAATAAGTCACTAATGGCATTTGCCTTGTTACATTCGAAAAGTAATTCTAAACAAATAAACCTAATCTACTTGGTCCTAGAGGAACCTTCTCCAGGCTTGACTCACTCCATCGATCAGATTCCCCTGGTCGCGCATGTCCAGTAGTAGGTATACCCTTGCTAGATGCCCTTCTTTTGTTACCCTCGGCATTCTGACAGTCTATGACTCTTTTCCTCATCTTCCCCTCTAATTCCATTAAACCCTGCTCAATGAAACACAACCCTTTCTCCGTCCCAGAACATAGTAGCAGCCTCAATCAACATGTTGTTTGGTTGGATGTCTAATAAGGAAGGTAAGTTCCCAAGGACCCTTTTCACATGATTTTTGTCACTGGACGGAAGATCTTCCCACCAATCTAGCAACAACGGTGGTATGCTTCGGACCATGCCGAACCTTGGGACTTCTTGCCTCATTTTATGCAAAATAAACAAGGTTAGACCCTTTCCCCCTCCGGATTCGACTATTTATACATTAATGATTAGCATATCAACATTTATTTCTCCAAATAATGCACGGATCGTGGTTTCGTTCGTTGGGATTATGGAAACCCCGATGGACTATGGACAAGGCTTTCCTTAAGGGGTTATTATGCGGACAAAATATCAACCCAGGCTAGGTTATAACATGTTGCATGTACAGTTATTATCAGAGTAAGGTTTCTATAGAGGTCTAAACTGGTACCCTCAAGCGGACAACTTGAGGGGGAAAGGCACGGAACTGTCGACTGCACCGCTGATCGACTAGTTTTACCGCAAATAAGCCTTTCAAAATTCAAAAAGCGTGATATAGGAAGAGCGCAAAGATTCATCAAGTGTTTCTATGGTATTAATTACGCACGAGTGGAATATGATGTTGAGCATGTATTTATGCAAAAGAAAATAATAGGTTTTCAAGTATTTTCACGATGAAAAATGATAAAATGTGGTATTTAATAATTTTAAAGGCATTTAAGAAAAGAAAACAAAGAGAAAAGTCAGTTTCCATAGTAAAAAGTAATAAACAGGGAAGAGAAATCATAAATGAATGAAGATAGGCAAATAAATTCACATAGAGTGGGAAAGGGAAGGGGTGTGCAAGTATTAACGGAATAAAGACATGTTTAAAGACTAATTCACAAAACAGGTTCATTATGGTAAGAGCATAAAAATATCCCCAGTAGAGTCGTCATGCTATCGCGCCCTATTTCGGCATAAAACAGCAAATGCAAGCGATCGCTTCAGCAAACTTTATTAACCTTAAGTCCTATAGGCAGGATATCTATGTGAGAAAACAGATGTCGAGGCAGTTTTATTAAGGCGGGTGTAAGACCTGTTGTTTGCCTACTGATTTATTCAGTATAATCTTGGAACTTCAGGCAGTAATACATCACAAAATATAAACCCAAAATTATTATTAAGTCCTACATGTATATTGCCTAAGTGATTGATAGTGGCGATTGAATTCAGAATCAATCAATAGAATCCTATAGGCATAATTTCTACGAGTTTGATGATTACAGACCTATAGACATGATTTCTAGGTGTAGCACTAATTTTGACTTATAGAGATAGGTTTTATTTCCATTTTTAATCATATAGGCATGCATTCTAATTACTGTACTTACTTAAGTCATATAGGCATGTCAAGGTTTGAAACAGGTTTTAGTCCTAAAGGCATGGTATCTATTATTGAATTAATTTAATCCTTTAGGCATGATATCTAGTGAGCAGTAACACGGGCATAAATTGTACACATTGCAAGAAAAAACATGGAAAACATTGAGGTTCTATAGGCAGGATTTCTAATGCATATTTATTGAACAAGTTAATGTGTCTATAGGCTAGATTTCTAATATGTAATTTTAATCCTATAGGCAGGATTTCTAATATGCAAATATAATCCTATAGGCATGATTTCTAACATGAAAATATAGAACTCAGAGTCAACATTACCAACGAAAGTCCTATAGGCAGGATATCTAAGCACAATACAGAATTCATACAATTTCAACAAATGAGCAGAATTAATAGCATAACTAAATCCTATAGGCAGGATTTCTACCCAGTTTAACCAAAAAAAAGAAATAAGAAACCCCAATGATTTTACTAAATATCCCTAGAATCTATTTATTACAAAGTTATTACAGACCGAAATGGCAAATGAATTACATAATAGTAATAAGATACACTATATGGAGCCTTCATTAGGCCCAAAGACACCTAGGAATCGGGTCTTCCAACCATAACAACTTTGAGGCACAGCATAGTGAGTCACCCTAGCACATTAGAACCAGGTTTCTAATGTGTCAAAGTTCCCAAGGGCCTCAGGGACCCAGGGCAATGCTCACACCAGAACCACACATTCAGAAGATGATTCACAAGAGATTTGGGAACCAATTCCCTACTGTGTCAGAGTTCACAGGAGTCTCGTGTGGACCCTGAGCAGTGATCGCACTAGGGTGGTTGAGAATCTAAGGGACTAAGAGTGCAGGTTTTAAAATCAGCACATAAAAGGAAGTAGGGGCATATTTCAAAGCAGTTTGATATCAGAAGAAACAAGTTTTAGAACACGGAATTGCATTTAGAAAACAACAAAGTTTGCAAAGTACATAGTTTCAAACAGGTTAATTAAGAAGCGACCTAATTACACTAAGCGAGCATGCTAACATTTGGAAAATAATAATCACATAAGCATTTAGAAGAAATGTTAAGGAAAACAAGTTGGCAAGACATATGAATTAAGTAACAATACAGATTTGCATAGTTAGGATAAGTTAACTAGTTTCATGTTGGTAATATCTTAAGGAATGCAAAGTTCAGAACAGGTGCAGGATTAACAAACAGTGTGCATGGACAAGTTAAACATTAAGCTAGATTATAAGAGGATTCATATTATTCAAAAAATAACTGATCTTAAACTATTAGTATCAACCATAAGATTAGAAGAGTCTCATTGGAGCGTAAAAAGGAAAAATCATGCTAAAAGTAAGGTTCAAGACACGTTGTTCAAGTAACAGTGATTATGAAAACATGGAGAATAAAAGGACAAGGGGTTAGGGCATACCAGTTGAGAAGGAAAGCAACTAAATATTCCACAACAATTAAGTCCAGAATCACTTGGCCTTGGCTTTCAGCCGGCCAAGACTAGAAACAATGAGCACAAAATCAAAGAAAAAGAGCTAAGTTTTAGTGAGAGTCTTAGAGTTCGAGTATGTGCTAAAGGTGTCACAACCCCACAACTACCCAGATTGTGATGGCGCCTATCGTGATACTAGGCTAGCCAATCCACTACACATAACATAAGGAAATTTTCATTTAATTCAATATTAATCGACGATTCATAAAATTTCCATTTTTAGCATTTCAAACAAGTAGAGATAAGTAAGACATCTAAACACTGCCCCAAAACCCGGAGTCATCAGTCATGAGCATCTAAAAGGGAATACAAATATGCATTGTTTCCTTAATACAAACAAGTCTGAGAATGTACATAATGAAGAAATAGGAAAGAGAAAGGCGAGGTTGCGGACGTCGTGCAACTACATCGCAATCTCCGAAAGGCTCCAAAGAGAACAAATTCGCTCTCACTCAGACCTGTCTCTTGAATCTGTACACAAGGTACAGGGAGTTACGTGATTACTCCAACTAAGTAAGTAACAATTATAACTAAAGACTGGAGTGCAGTGACGAGCATTTAAAGATCATGTCACGCCCCGAAACCAAGGGACGGGACCGGCACCTAACTGAGCGAACCATGTCAAGCAAACCTGATATGCCTTTCCTACCCAGCGCGTTTCCCGTGTTTATAGCATACATTATTTATATGAAATAGCGAAAGACAATCAAAAGCGTGTGTTCACAACATAAAGTCCATGTTCCTCTTTTAACATTTTCAACATTTAACCTTCCCAAAACATACATGCTAAAATACAACATCCCCGATACGGGATCACGATTACGAATGAGTACGACAACTACCCGAAAAATACATATATACAACCCACATAATGTCTACGGAGCCTCTAAGAGTACGGAGAAGAATACATAGACCTGCAGGGAACAAGGCTCCGGCTGTACCTCAAAAGAAATGACATAAACAAAAGGAGACAACATGAACTACACACGGCCCCGAGAGGAAGTGGGGATCACCAAGATTGCTGAAAATATTGAGGGAAGGCACCACTATCGGCGATCGGAGCTACCTGCTATGGAACCACCTACATCCATATAAAAAATTTAATGCCCCCAGTAAAAGGGACGTTACTACCATTGAATAGTACTAGTATGTATGAACAAACCTACTCCAGATAAGATAAACATTAACAGTCAAACACGAATAGAGGCATCATCCAACAATACACTGAAACATGGAAAATCACAACAAGAATTACCACATCCCACATCCCGTTTTTCCATCTCTTGGTTAATGTTATTTTAAGTTTAGCTTGTTATTATTATTACTGATCCACCGTGTCGTTGTCACACGGAGTCCAATCTCTGCCCGATCGGCTAAGCCATCTTAGGTGAGGTCCAAATTTCAATCACATCACATATAACCACCGTGGCTTGTTCACACGGAGTCCGATCTCTACCCGAATTGGCTAGGCTAACATCGTGGCTCGTGCACAGCACACGGAGTCTGAGATCTGCCCGATTGGCTAGGCCATCTCAACTTAAACAGCGAGGACAATAATCATCATCATATCATAATCATATCACAATATCAAGTCAGGGTGTACGGCGTGGAGTCCTATCCCAGCCAGATCGGATAGGCATTCTCACCCCTAGGACATTCTCCTGGTCCAATTATGGATATTTTAGATCACTTACATCATTTTTAACCTTTTTGATCCCCAACACATATTTTTCTTTGATTCATCTTTCATATCATTATAGTCTCTTTATTCATATTTCACATCAGTCCAATCCTTTAATTCGCATTCCACAATTTCCCAATCCATTATTTCGTGTTTCATAACAGTTCAACCTCATGTTTTACATTCACATCATTACCATCTCTTTACTCACATTTCATATCATAACAACTTTTTGATTCATATTCCATACCATTCCAATCTTTCACATTTACCACACCCATCATATACAAGGATCGCACACATAGTAGAAAAAGGAACATAATGGTCACAACTCACATACTCAAGTAGCACAACGGTATGGTAATAGCATGGAATGACATAGAAGCAAGAATTTCTCAATTAGACACATAGAACACATAAATTCCATAGATATCCAACAAGAGAATCATACCCGGAAAGTGAACACAATGGATTTATCCTATGAGGATTAGAGTTAGCCATACATACCTCGAGTTGGAATTCCCCTTTAATTTTTTATCCCAAATCACCGGACCTTCTAACACCTTCAATCTAATGTACAATGTGACACATTCAAACTTAGAGTTAGGAACCTTGAACTCATTTGGGCATTTTATCACATACTATGTGATCCTTTAGATTAATTAGCCCCTTTTTAGTGAAAGATTGCCTTAGCCTACTTCCCTTTGCTAGATTACGGTAGATTATTCACATGCATGCAAGGTCTTAACTTTCATCTTCAAGAACCAACCTATGTGTGTTCTATTCTAATAAAAATCTGTGAATTTGGGGAAATGGGGTGGAGACTTACCTCTTATGGTGAAAAAGATGACGACTACTCGATTAATTCCTGGCCTGAGTAGAGAGGGAGGACCAATTTGGGGAAGATGGGGACTTCTCTCACTAGAACCCACTCTCACTTCTCTCTATTTTGATCAGATAGTCGTTAGAAATGAAGAGGATGGGTGTTTTATTAAGCTGGGGGTCGGGTTTTTGAATTAGATATTAGAAGCACCGAAGCAGGTATGCAGTCAGGAATGCGATCGAATTCCTGTTATGCGGTCCGCATACATGTCGCATAAGTGGCCCTCAGTTGGGACAAAAAGAGAAACAAATTGACCAGGTATGCGACCACTATGCGGTCCGCATACCTGATCTACGATCGCATAATGCGTCGCATAAATCCCTCCGCAAAAATAAAGGAGCAAGAATGCGACAACTATGCGGCCCGCATTCGTGAAATGCGATCGCATTATGGGCCGCATAGCTGTCCTCAAATGGATAGCATCCTGCCCAAGTATGCGACCATTATGCAGTCCGCATACCTGATCTGCGATCTCATAGTGGACCGCAGACCTGCGCCAATCTGGAAAATTATATATTTTAAGTCCTGGGGTACTTTTACTCCAAAAGGGTCCGTTTTAAGAATTACTACAGTTGTAACAACACGGGGGCCTACCGGGGCATCTTTTTTAGTTAAGAAATTTTTACGGGTCTTTACATCCTCCCCCACTTAAAATCATTCGTCCTCGAATGAGGATTCAGGGAGTCACTTGGGCATGAAACACACAAAATACCAACCCCTAATTTTCACTAACTCCGATGTTTTCAAAACAAACGTTGCTAGAGTTTCCTTTGTAAATAGGCCTATCCACCTGTTAGAGGGCCCCCGAAACATATTTCCAACAAGTCCCACACAATTTCAGCTACATCACAAGTTGTATAATGTTCAGATAACATAACAAATTGCACATAATTCAACTAACACAACACCCACAGATATGGCACAAAGTTGAGAAATTCATAAGAGGAGGGAAAATAGGGGAGTGCGGTGTTCTTGCACAAAATATGAAACAAAATGCTTTTGCCTAGAGATAACAATCTTCAAAACCACTACCTGACTTATTCAAACAAATGAGGGTATTTTTCTTTCATTTCACTTTCCGCTTCCCATGTGGCTTCCTCGACTTGTTAACTCCGCCATAACACTTTAAGCGAAGCAATCTACTTGTTTCTCAACCTACGAACTTGCCTATCAAGAATAGCGACGGGAACCTTTTCGTATGACAACTCTTCATTAACTTCAACGGTCTCAACCAGTACGATGGCAGATGGATCTTTAATTACCTTCTTCAGCATGGACACATGAAACATCGGGTGCACTAATGACATTTAAAGGGGAAACTCCAGCCTATACGCCACTTGCCCTATCCTCTGAGCGATCCTATACGGTCCGACATACCTTGGGCTCAACTTCCCCTTTTTCCCAAACCGCGTGACTCCCTTCATGGGAGATACCTTCAAGAATACCCAATCATCTACTTGAAACTCCAAATCCCTACGACGAACGTCCGAATAGGATTTCTGACGACTCTGAGAAGTTTTCAACCTCTCCTTAATGAATATAACCTTCTCCATAGCTTGATGCACTAGATCCGGTCTTAGCAATTCCGCCTCTCCAACCTCGAACCATCCAATAGGAGACCTACACCTTCTTCCGTATAATGCCTCAAATGAGGCCATCTGAATACTAGCATGGAAACTGTTGTTGTAAGAAAACCCTATAAGCGGCAAGTGATCATCCCAGCTACCCTTAAAATCAAGTACAGAATCTCGTAACATGTCTTCAAGCATTTGAATAGTCCGCTCTGCTTGCCTATCAGTCTGCGGGTGGAATGTTGTGCTGAGTTTTACCTGGGTACCCAAACCTTGCTGGAATTTCCTCCAAAAGTTAGCTGTGAACTGGGCCCCTCGATCCGAGATAATAGATACTGGAATGCCATGGAGCCTGACTATTTCTTTGATATACAACTAAGTGTACTGTTCTGCAGTATCGGTGGACTTTACTGGCAATAAATGCGCTGACTTCGTGAGCCATCCACTATCACCCAAATTGAGTCGAATTTACGCGGAGTGCGGGGTAACCCCACCACAAAGTCCATATTGATCATCTCCCATGTCCATATTGGTATTTCCATAAGCTGCGCCAACCCACCGGGCCTCTGATGCTCGGCCTTCACTTGCTGACAATTCGTACACCTAGCCACAAAGTCCGCCACACCCCTCTTCATACCACTCCACCAATAAATCTCCTTGAGATCATGATACATTTTCGTAGAACCTAGGTGTACGGAATACCTAGAATTGTGAGCCTCCTCCACTCTCTCCCGAAGATCATCCACATCCAGAACACAAAGCCTCTCCCTTGGCACCGCAAAACACCGTCATCATTGCCGAGTGAAAATGCGGTAGTCTTGTGATTCAGAATCGCCTCTCTCAACTGCGCCAATGCTGGATCCCTAATTTGATTTTCCTTGACTTCCTCTACAAGAGAAGACTCCACTCCATTACGCACCACGACATCCCCTTCATCTGAGGCCGAAAGACAGACCCCTAGACTGGCCAACTGATAAACTTCCCGAGCCAAAGGCCTCTGACCTGCTTCCAAATGAGCCAAGCTACCCATGGATTTCCGACTAAGAGCGTTGGCCACCACATTCGCCTTTCCTAGATGGTACACCATATTCATATCATAATCTTTGAGCAATTCCAACCATCGTTGCTGCCTTAAATTCAATTCCCTTTGTTTGAATAAATACTGAAGACTTTTGTGGTTTGTGAACACGTATACATGGACCCCATAAAGACAATGCTGCCAGATTTGCAGTGCAAACACAACTGCTGCGAGCTCCAAATCATGCGTCGAATAATTCTTCTCGTGATTCTTGAGTTTTCTTGAAGCATACGCTATTACGTTACCGCATTGCATCAACACACACCCCAAACCAACCCTTGAAGCATCACAATACACCACAAGCCCCTCTGTACCTTTTGGCAAGGTCAATACCCATGCCGAAGTCAATCTTGATTTCAATTCCTGGAAACTCCTTTCACAAGCATCGGACCACTGGAACTTAACCTTTTTTTGCGTCAACTTAGTTAATGGGTAGGCGAGAGTAGAGAATCCTTCCACGAACCTCCGATAATACCCAGCTAAACCCAAGAAACTGCGAATTTCTGTCGGGTTCGTTGGTCTAGGCCAATCCTTCACCGCTGCGATCTTTTGGAGATCAACCCGAATCCCTTCCCTGGAAACAACATGGCCGAAAAAGGTGACGGATTCTAGCCGAAACTCACATTTTGAGAACTTTGCATACAATTGGTGTTGATGAAGGGTCTGCAAAACTGCCCTGAGTTGATTAGCATGGTCTTCCTGACTTCGTGAATAAACAAGGATATCGTCGATGAAAACTATCATGAAAGAGTCAAGAAATGGCTTGAAAATCCGATTCATAAGATCCATAAAAGCTGCTGGGGCGTTGGTTAGCCCAAAAAACATTACCAAGAATTTGAAGTGCCCATAACGAGTCGTGAAGGCGGTCTTAGGAATATCATGCTCCCTCGTCTTTAACTGGTGTTACCCGGACCGTAAATCTATCTTTGAGAAGAACCTAGCACCTTGCAATTGGTCGAACAAATCATCTATCCAAGGCAATGGTTATTTGTTCTTGATGGTGACCTTGTTGAGCTGCCGATAATCAATACTCCGAAGCGATCCATCTTTCTTTCTGACAAAAAGAACCGGTGCGCTCCAAGGCGACACACTTGGCCTAATGAAACCCTTTTCCAGAAGGTCCCTCAATTTCTCTTTTAACTCTCTTAATTCCGTCGGCGCCATTTTGTAGGGTGGAATAGATATTGGCTGCGTATCTGGCAATACATCAATCCCGAAATTGATCTCTCTATCTGGTGGAATCCCAAAAAGTTCATCCGGAAAAACCTCAAGAAACTCATTCACGATAGGCACAGACTCGGGAGCAGGCACCTCTGAAGTGGTGTCCGCAACCCGGACCAAATGGTAGAAGCACCCTTTTCTGATCATCTTTGAGGCCTTAAGGTAGGAGATAAACCTACCTCTTGGCACAATATTATTCCTCTCCCACGCGATAACTGGTTCATTAGGAAACTCAAGCCTCATAATTCTAGTTCGACAATCAAGTTTAGCAAAGCACGAATAGATTCAGTCCATCCCCATAATCACATCAAAATCTACCATTCCTAACTCAACAAGATCGGCCATGGTATCTCGACCACGCACCATGACAACACTGTTCCTATAGACTCGCGCGGCCGTAATAGATTCACCAACCGGAGTCGACACAGATAACGGCTCATAGAGCTATTCGGGTTCTACCCCTAAACTCGACGCAACAAAATGGGTTGACAAAATAGGACTGAACAGTCAGAATACCTGTGACGAGATTTGGAGAAGCCTCCGCACTCTGATGACCACCCAAAGCATAGAACAGACTAGGTCCTCCCTAACCTCGTGCACCACCTCTAGCTGCACCACGCCCTACTGATGTTGAAGGGCCTCGGGCCGGTGGGCATGCTGAAGATGTAGCAGCTGAAGAACTAGATGGCTGGGCGGCACCCAATCCTACACCCTGGCTGAATGAAGGGCAGTCTCTATGAATATGACCCCTCACCCAACAACCATAGCATACTGGCCGATCCAGATAACAAGGCCTAGTATGAAACCTCTCACTCTTGGGGCATGGGCCCCTCTGCTGCTGCTGGAACCTCCTACCTGAACGGCCTGGCTGATGGAACCCTTACCGCCTGAACTGGCCCCAAAACGACCTCCCTACTAATGATGATGGTGACGCCCTGGTGGCGGGGCACTAGATTATAACTGAGCATGATACTGGGATGGTCCTGATGACCCTCTCCCAGGAACTTGTCTCCCACTTCCAAAAGAACCCCCAAGGTTTCCCGCCAACCGGGCTCTACTACTACTTTCTCTCTCCATTCTTATTTTCAATTTCCGAGCCTCCAAAGCCTGGGAAAATCCCATAGTCTTCCCATAGTTCATATCTGAATACAGAGTAGTTGTAGTGGCTTCATTAATAACCAAGGGGCCTAGGCCCTGCACGAATCTACGAACTCTATCCTCCATAGTCGACACCATATGAACCACATATTTGGACAAGCGCATGAACTCCATATGGTACTCCCACACACTCTTGTTTCCCTGCTTGAGGACCTCAAACTCTGTAGCACGAGCTACCATAGTCTCGGCGGGCAAGAATTGTCCATGAAGGCATCTACAAACTCATCCCACCTCGCTGGAGGGCTACCCTCTCCACGGGAACCTTCCCACATCTCGAACCACGAATATGCCGCTTCCTTCAAATGATAGGAAGCTAACTCAACCCCCTCTGTCTAAGTAGCCCTCATAACTCGGAGGGTTTTGTACATCTCGTCAATGAACTCTTGAGGATCAGCCTCTGGGTCGGTGCCTATGAACTCTTGAGGGGCTAACCGTAGGAACTGGTTGACTCTGGAACCTGAAGAATCCCCTGGATCGCTAGAGGATGCAGGGGCAGTATTTGATCTTTGGGCCTGGGAGGCCACTAACTTGGTCAACATCTGTATAGCTCCCCTAAGGTCCCCATCAGAAATACCGGGCCGGAAGTTGGAGCTAGAGGTGGGTCAGGAATATCAGCGAGAGGGATTTTAGCACCCTCCGCTGGAGCAGGATTAGGAATAGTTTGTCCTGGAGCGGAGGAGTCAGGCTGGTTTATGGTCGGGAAATCATTCGCACCCGCACAACCAGATGGTGAATTTACGACCATGTCATGCCCCAAAACGAAGGAACGAGACGGGCGCCCAACCGGATGATCCTAGTCAAGCAAACCTGAATTGCCTTTCCTGCCCAACATGTTACCCCATGTTTACAATATACATTATTCCACATGAATTAACAATTTAGTGTTTAAGCATGAATTTACCACTTGAGTTCATTTCATCCTTTATCATTTCAACATTTGGTAATCACAAAACATACAATATATCTGATTCGGACCACGATTACGAGTAAACATAATTACTGCCCCAAAATACATATATGTACAACCCACATCATGTCTACGGAGCCTCTAAGAGTACTAAGAGCTTACACAATACTTGCCGGAAACAAGGCCCCGGCTATACCTTAAAAGACATAACATATGCAAAAGAGATGATATAGACTACACCTGGCCCCGAGAGGAAATGGGCTCACCGGATCTGCTGGAGGGACGAAGGGGAGGCACCATTATCGGCGGTCTGAACTACGTACTTGGAACAACCTACATCCATATAAAAGATGTAGCGCCCCTGGAAAAATGGATGTTAGTACCGTTGAATAGTACTAGTATGTATGAATAACTTTATTCTAAGTAAAATCAAACAATACACAGATAAGAGACAGTCAATGAAACCAAACAATTATTGCACAGAGAATACAAAGATTCACAAATGACGATTTCACAGTTTCTCATTTCAATTGTTCTCCTTTTGCGGCGCGCAGCCCGATCCCACCGTACATTCACATTTCACCCTTATTACCTTTCTACCCTTATTACTTCGTGTTGCGGCGCGCAACCCGATCCCACCGTACAATCACATTTCACCCTTATTACCTATCCACCCTTACTACTTCGCGTTGTGGCGCGCAACCCGATCCCACCGTACAATCACATTTCACCCTTATTACCTCTCCGCCCTTATTACTTCGTGTTTCGGCACGCAACCCGATCCCACCATACAATCATATTTGATAGCAACAACAACAAACAATTATATCACAGGGAACTTCATCATTGATAACATAAGTTCATATCAACCAATAACTATGTGAAATCAATGCACAATGATCCTTACCAAACATTAATTCATACATGGTGTTGCCATCATTATTTGACTCAATTAAATCAATCCACAATTTCTTTTCATCATTTTCCACACACGACCCTTAGCAATTAGATACCTTCCCACATTAGGGTACGTTAACATTCTTTCATTTAGTAGCACATACTCCCATATCGACATATTCGAACATTTAACAAACCTTACACGTGATAGGATAAGCACAAAGAATCACCCTTCACATTCTCAAGTAGCATGGTTATCGACTAGGAAAAATCAGAGAATGAAATCTTACACCTCAACACAGCAGGACAATCAATTCACATGTGCTCAAGCAAGAATTTCATATCGTGTGCTCGGACACCAACAAGGTGACTCTTCAAGGATTAAAGTTAGCCATACATACCTCGAATCGGACTTCCCCTTTAATTTTTATCACGAATCACCTGACCGTCTAGCACCGTCACTCTATTCCACAATGTGACATATTTCTCTTAGAATTAGGAACCATGAGCATAACTCTAACTCATTTAGGCCTTTTATCAAACACTATATGTGACCCCCTGAGATTACTAACCCCTTTTTTGTGAATAATTACCCAAACTCGTTCCCTTTACTAGGTTATGGAGTTTAACTCACATGCATGCAAGGTATCGACTTTTATCTTCAAGAATCAATTTATGTCTTCTACCCTTTTTAGCTAAAACCTGAGAATTAAAAGGAAATGGGATAGGGACTTACCTCTTAGAGTGAAGAAGATGACAATTACTCGATAACTTCCAGGCCCGAGTGATAGTGAAGAATCAATTTGGGTGAAGATGGGGTCTTCTCTCTCAAGAACTCTCTCTTCCATCTCTCTATTTTGTTCAGAAAATCGTTAAAATGACAGGGGTAAGTGTTTTAATGAGCTGGGGGTCGGGTATAAAATTAGAATTTTAAAAGTCCCCAAGCAGAAATGCAGTCAGGAATGTGATCACATTCGTGCTATGTAGTCCGCATTCCTGTCGCATAAATGGCCCTCAAATGGGCCAAAAATGGAAACCGGACTGCCCAGGTATGCGACCACTATGCGGTCCGCATACCTTCTATGCGATCGCATAGTGCGTCGCATAACCTCCTCCGCAAAAATGGAGGTGCAATTATGCGACAGTTATGCGGTCCGCATTCCCAAAATGCGATCGCATCTTGGGCCGCATAGCTTTCCTCAAATTGGACAGCAGACTGTCCAGGTATGCGACCAATATGCGGTCCTCATACCTGTTATGCGATCTCATAGTGCGTCGCATAACAGCGCAACTCTAAAAAATGTAATCTTTTAAGTCCCGGGGTACTTTTTACTCAGAAAGGGACTGTTTTAAGAGTTTCTATAGTTATAACAACACGGGGACTTATTTGGGTATTATTTTTAGTCATAAAAATTTTCGGGTCTTTACATTCTCCCCCACTTAAAAATCATTCATCCTCGAATGAGGATCGGGGAATCACTAGAGTAGGAAAAACACAAAATAAACCAACCCCCGAATTTTCACTCCGATAAGTTCTGAAAAATTCGCTAGAGTTTCCTTTAAATATTGGTCTATCCACCTATCATGGAGCCCCCGAAACACATGTTTCAACCAATTCCACACATTACCAGTCACTCCATCAACTCGCATATAATTGGGTTATCTTAACAAGTCGTATACAATTCAATTACTTTAACATACTATACATAATTAAGTTAATGCCACAAACTTGCACATCATTCAATTATCACATGAGTTGCACATAATTCAACTATCCACAACATTTACAAATGTGGCACAAAATTGAGAAGTCACAATAGTAGGAGAATTAGGGGAGTGGGGTGTTCTTGCACAAAATAAGACACGAGGGTGTAATTACTTACAGATGAAAATTTTCAAATACCACCACCGAGCTGACTCAAACAAATGGGGATATTTCTCATTCATTTCATTTTCCGCTTCCCATGTGGCTTCCTCGACTTGCTGACTTCGCCATAAAACTTTAACAGAAGCAATCTCTTTGTTCCTCAATCTACGGACTTGCCTATCAATAATAGCAACTGACCTCTTCATATGACAATCCTTCATTAATTGAACCGTCTCAACCGGCACAATGGCGAATGGATCCCCAATCACCTTCTTCAACATGGACACATGAAACACCGGGTGCACTAATGACATCTAAGGGGGGAATTGCAGCCTGTAAGCCACCTGTCCTATCCTGTGAGCGATCCGATACGACCCGATATACCTTGGGCTCAATTTCCCTTTCTTTCCAAACAACATTACTCCCTTCATGGGAGATACCTTCAAGAACACCCAATCATCTACTTGAAACTCCAAATCCCTACGACGAACGTCCGCATAGGATTTCTGGCGACTCTGAGCAGTTTTCATTCTCTCCTGAATGACTATAACTTTTTCCATAGCCTGCTATACGAGGTCCGGCCCTAGCAATTCTGCTTCACCAACTTCAAACCATCCAATCAGAGACCTACACCATCTTCCGTACAATGCCTCAAATGGGGCCATCTGAATACTAGCATTGAAGTTGTTATTGTAAGATAACTCTATAAGCGGCAAGTGATCATCCCAGCTACCCTTGAAATCTAAAACACAAGCTCGTAACATATCTTCAAGTGTTTGAATAGTCTGCTCCGCCTGCCTATCCGTCTGCGGGTGGAAAGCGGTGCTGAGATTTACCTGAGTACACAAACCCTACTGAAATTTCCTCCAAAAGTTAGTTGTGAACTGGGCCCCTCGATCCGATATAATAGAAACTGGAGTGCCATGGAGTTTGACTATTTCCTTGATATAAAGCTGATCATATTGTTCTGCAGTATCGGTGGACTTGACAAGCAAGAAGTGAGCTGATTTCGTGAGTCAATCCACTATCACCCAAATTGAGTCGAACTTGTGCTGAGAGCGGGGTAACCCTACCATAAAGTCTATATTGATCATCTCCTATTTCCACTTCGGTATTTCCATAAGCTGCGTCAACCCACCGGGCCTCTGATGCTTGGCCTTCACTTGCTGACAATTCGTACACCTAGCCACAAAGTTTGCCACACCCCTCTTCATACCATTCCACCAATAAATCTCTTTGAGACCATGATACATTTTCGTAGAACCTGGGTGTACAGAATACCTGGAATTGTGAGCCACTTCCATTACCTTTTCCCAAAGATCATCCACGCCCGGAACACATAGCCTACTTTGGCACTGCAAAACACCGTCATCATTGCCGAGCGAAAATGCCGAGGTCTTGTGATTCAGAATTGCCTCTCTCAACTATACCAATGCTGGATCTCTTAATTGCTTTTCCTTGACTTCCGTTACAAGTGAGATTCTGCTCCATTACGCACCACGAAATCCCCTTCGTCTGAGGTCTGTCTCCCCAGACTAGCCAACTGATAAGCCTCCCGAACCAATGATCTCCGATCTGCTTCCAAATGAGCCAAGCTACCCATGAACTTCCGACTAAGGGCGTCGGCCACCACATTCGCCTTCCCGAGATGGTACAAACTATTCATATCATAATCATTGAGTAATTCCAACCATCTTCGCTGCCTTAAGTTCAACTCCTTCTGTTTGAATAAATACTGAAGACTCGTGTGGTGAGTGAACACGTCCACATGGACCCCATAAAGATAATGACGCCATATTTCTAGTGCAAACACAACCGCTGCAAGCTCCAAATCATGCGTCGCATAATTCTTCTCGTGATTCTTGAGTTGCCTTGAAGCATACGCTATAACCTTCCCGCACTGCATCAACACACACCCCAAACCAACCCTTGAGGCATCACAATAAACCACAAATCCCTTTGAACCTTCAGGCAAGGTCAACACTAGCGCCGAAGTCAATCTTGATTTCAATTCTTGAAAACGCTTTTCACAAGCATCGGACCACTGAAACTTAATCGTTTCTGCGTTAACTTAGTCAATGGGGAGGCGAGGGTAGAGAATCCCTCCACGAACCTCCGATAATACCCAGCAAGACCTAAGAAACTGCGAATCTCTGTTAGGGTCGTTGGTCTAGGCCAATCCTTCACTGTTGCGATCTTTTGGGGATCAACCAGAATCCCTTCCCTGGAAACAACATGGCCCAAAAAAGTGATCGATTCTAGCCAGAACTCGCATTTTGAAAACTTCGCATACAACTAGTGATGATGAAGGGTCTGCAGAACTGCACTGAGGTTCCTGACTCCGCGAATAGACAAGGATATCATCAATGAAGACAATCACGAAGGAGTCAAGAAACGGTTTGAAAACCCGATTCATAAGATCCATAAAAGTTGTTGAGGCATTGGTTAGCCTAAAAGACATTACCAGAAATTCGAAGTGCCCATAACGGGTCCTGAAGGCGATCTTAGGAACATCCTTCTCCCTGATCTTCAATTGGTGATACCAAGACCGTAAATCAATCTTGGAGAAAAACCTAGAACCTTGCAATTGGTCGAATAAATCATCTATCCGAGGCACTGGGTATTTTTTTTTAATGGTGACCTTGTTGAGCTACCGATAATCAATACACATCCGAAGGGATCCATCTTTCTTTCTGACAAAAAGAACCGGTGCACCCCAAAGCGACACACTTGGCCGAATGAAACCCTTTTCTAATAGATCTTTCAATTGCTCCTTTAACTCTCTCAATTCTGTAGGGTGGAATAGATATTGGCTGCGTATCTGGAAATACATCAATCCCGAATTCAATCTCTCTATCTGGCGGAATTCCAGGAAGCTCGTCCAGAAATACTTCTAGAAACTCGTTCACAACAGGCACGGACTCGGGAGCAGGCACCTATGAAGTGGTGTCCGCAACCCGGACCAAATGGTAGAAACACCCCTTCCGGATCATCTTTGAGGCCTTAAGGTAGGAAATAAACCTACATCTTGGCACGATATTATTCCCCTCCCACTCAATAACTGGCTCATTAGGAAACTCGAGCCTCATAATTCTTATTTGGCAGTCGAGTGCAGCAAACCATGAGTAGAGCCAATCAATTCCCATGATAACATCAAAATCCACCATTCCGAGCTCAATAAGATCGGCCTTGGTATCTCGACCACACACCGTGACAACACAATTCCTATAGACTCGCACGGCCTTAATAGAATCACCAATCGGAGTCGACATAGAGAACAACTCATGAAGTTGTTCGGGTTCTATCCCAAAACATGAAGCAATAAATGGAGTAACATATGACAATGAAGACCCGGGATCAATAAGAGTATAAACATCATGCGATTGGACAGTCAGAATACCTGTGACAACATCTGGAGAAGCCTCCACACTCTGGAGACCACTCAAAGCATAGAATCGACTAGGTCCCCATTGACCCCGTGCTCTCCCCCTAGTTGCACCGCGCCCTACTGGAGCTGGAGGGCATGCTGAAGATATAGCAGCTGAAGAACTGGACGGCTGAGCAGTACCCCTACCTATGCCCTGACTGGGTGCACGCTAGTCGCTCTGAACATGGCCTCTCTCCCCGCATCTATAGCACACCGGTATATCCAAGTAACAAGGCTCGGAGTGAAACCTCCCACACTTAGGTCATGGGGCCCTCCGCTGCTGCTGGAACCTTCCACCTGAATGACCTGTCTTATGGAACCTCCTGCTATCTGAACCTGGTCCAAAGTGACCTCCCTGCTGATAACTATGCCCTGATGGCGGGGCACTGGCTGATGACTGAGCATAGGACCGAGATGGCCCATATGACCCTCTCCCAAGGGCTGATCTCCCACCTGCAACTGAACTCCCAGGGTTGCCCGCTGACCGCGCCCTACTACCACTCTCTCTCTCCATCCTCATCTTCAATTTCCGAGCCTTTGTAGCCTGGGTGAATCCCACTATCTTCCCATAATTCATATCCGAATGCAAGGCAGATGTAGAATCTTCGCTAATAACCAATGGACCAAGGCCCTGGACGAACCGGCAAACTCTGGCCTCCATAGTAGACACCATATGATTAGCATACTTGGACAAGCGCACGAACTCCATATGATACTCCCACACACTCATGTTGCCCTGCTTAAGGACCTCAAACTCTGTGGCACGGGCTGCCATAGTCTCAGCAGGCAAGAAATGATCCATAAAGGCATCCACAAACTTATCCCATCTCGCCGGAGGGCTCCCCTCTGTACGGGAGCTCTCCCACATCTCGAACCACGAATACGCCGCTCCCTTCAGACGATAGGAATCCAACTCAACCCCCTCTGTCTCAGTAGCCCTCATAACCTGGAGGGTCTTGTACATCTCATCTATAAACTCCTGAGGATCGGCCTCTGGGTCAGTGCCTGTGAACTCTGGAGGGGCTAACCGCAGAAACTTGTTGACTCTGGAACCTGAAGAATCCCCTTGCTCGCTAGAGGACACAGGGGCAACATGTGATCTTTGGGCCTGGGAGGCCACTAGCTGAGTCAACATCTGAATAGCTCCCCTGAGGTCCCCATCAGAAATGCTGGGACTGGAAGCTGGAACTGAGGAAGGATCAGGAACATCAGCGGGAGGGACTGTAGCATCCTCCCTTGGGGCAAGAATAGGGATAGAGTGGGCTGGCACGGAGGAGTCAGGCACATTCAAGGTCGGGGAATCATTCTCACCCGCACCATCAGATGAGGAATTTATGACCATTCCAGTGATGGCATTGGCCTCTAGGCCAAGTCGAGCTCTCTTCTTGGGTGCCATTTACTGATAATTGGAACAATGCACGAGTTAGGGATAGACAACCTCACCTTTCACCACATCGCACAATATAGAATAGCAATAAAAGGGTACTTCCCTAAATGTACATGCAACCCCCTAATTATAGATGTGGTCGACAACACACCGATAATAAGGGCTCTACTAGACACGGCTCCGAGACATCCTAAGACACTTTTTAAAATCATAGGCTCTGTCTGATACCATGTTTATCACACCCCAAAAGCAAGGAACGAGACCGGCGCCCAACCAGATGATCCCGGTCAAGCAAAACTGGATTGCCTTTCCTGCCCAACATGTTACCCCTTGTATACAATATACATTATTCCACATTATTAACAACTTAGTGTTTATGCATGAATTTGCCACTTGAGTTCATTTCATCATTTATCATTTCAACATTTGGTAATCACAAAACATACAATATATCCGATTCGGACCACGATTATGAGTATACCTAATTACTGCCCCAAAATACATATATGTACAACCCATATCATGTCTACGGAGCCTCTAAGAGTACTAAGAGCTTACACAATACTTGTCGGCAACAAGGCCCCGGTTATACCTTAAAAGACATAACATATGCAAAAGAGATGATATAGACTACACCCGACCCCGAGAGGAAATGGGCTCACCGGATCTGGTGGAGGGACGAAGGGGAGGCACCACCATCGGCGATCTGAACTACCTACTGTGGAACCACCTACATCCATATAAAAGATGTAGCGCCCCCAACAAAAGGGACGTTAGTACCGTTGAATAGTACTAGTATGTATGAATAACGTTATTCTAAGTAAAATCAAACAATACACAGATTGGAGACAGTCAATGAAACCAAACAATTATTGCACAGAGAATACAAAGATTCACAAATGACGATTTCATAGTTTCTCATTTCAATTGTTCTCGTGTTGCGGCGCGCAACCCGGTCCCACCGTACATTCACATTTCACCCTTATTACTTCGTGTTGGGGCGCGCAACCCGATCCCACCGTACAATCACATTTCACCCTTATTACCTCTCCACTCTTATTACTTCGCGTTGCGGCGCGCAAACTGATCCCACTGTATAATCACATTTCACCCTTATTACCTCTCCACCCTTATTACTTCGTGTTGCAGCACGCAACCCGATCCCACCGTACAATCATATTTGATAGCAACAACAACCAACAAATATCACAGGGATCTTCATCATTGAGAACATAAGTTCATATCAACCAATAACTATGTGAAATGAAGGCACAATGATCCTTACCAAACAGTAATTCATACATGGTGTTGCCATCATTATTTGACTATATTAAATCAATCCACAATTTCTTTTCATCATTTGCCACACACGGCCCTTAGCAATTAGATACATTCCCACATTAGGGTACGTTAACATTCTTTCATTTAGTAGCATATACTGCCATATCGACATATTCGAACATTTAACAAACCTTACACGTGATAGGATAAGCACAAAGAATCACCCTTCACAATCTCAAGTAGCATGGTAATCGACTAGGAAAAATCAGAGAATGAAATCTTAGACTTCAACACAGCAGGACAATCAATTCACATGTGCTCAAGCAAGAATTTCATACTGTGTGCTCGGACACCAACAAGGTGACTCTACAAAGATTAAAGCTAGCCATACATACCTCGAATCAGAATTCCCCTTTAATTTTTATCACGAATCACCGGACCGTCTAGCACCATCAATCTATTCCACAATGTGACATATTTCTCTTAGAATTAGGAACCATGAGCATAACTCGAACTCATTTAGGCATTTTATCGAACGCTATATGTAACGCCCTTAGATTACTAACCCTTTTTTTGTGAATAATTACCCAAACTCATTCCCTTTACTGAGTTATGGAGTTTAACTCACATGCAGGCAAGGTATCAGCTTTTATCTTCAAGAATCAATTCATGTGTTCTACCCTTTTTAGCTAAAACCTGAGAATTAAAAGGAAATGGGGTGGGTACTTACCTCTTAGAGTGAAGAAGATGACAATTACTCGATAACTTACAGGCCCGAGTGATAGTGAAGAATCAATTTTGGGTGAAGATGGAGTCTTCTCTCTCAAGAACTCTCTCTTCCCTCTCTCTATTTTGTTCAGAAAATTGTTAAAATGAAAGGGGGTAAGTGTTTTAATGAGCTGGGGGTCGGGTATAAAATTAGAATTTTAAAAGTCCCGAAGCAGAAATGCGGTCAGGAATGCGATCGCATTCCTGCTATGCGACCGCATTCATGTCGCATAAATGGCCCTCAAATGGGCCAAAAATGGAAACTGGACCGCCTAGGTATGCGACCACTATGCGGTCTGCATACCTGTTATGTGATCGCATAGTGCGTCGATAACCTCCTCCGCAAAAATAGAGGTGCAAAGAATTGGACAGCTATGCGGTCCACATTCCCAAAATGCGATCGGATATTGGGCCGCATAGCTGTCCTCAAATTGCACAGCAGACTGTTTAGGTATGCGAACACTATGCGGTCCGCATATCTGTTATGCGATCGCATAGTGCGTCGCATAACAGCGTAACTATGAAAAATTTAATCTTTTAAGTCCCGGGGTACTTTTTACTCAGAAAGGGTCTGTTTTAAGAGTTTCTACAGTTATAACAACACGAGGACCTATTTGGGTATTATTTTTAGTCATGAAATTTTATTGGTCTTTACAGACCACTCCCAGGGTGGCATTGGCCTCTAGGCCGAGTCGAGCTCTCTTCTTGGGTGCCATTTACTGAAAGTTGAAACAACGTACGGGTTAGAGATAGACAACCTCACCTTTCACCGCATCGCACGATACAGAATAGCAATAAAAGGGTATTTTTCTAAATGTCCATGCAGCCCCCTAATTATAGATGTGGTCGACAACATCGATAAGAATGGCTCTACTGGACACGGCTTTGAGACATCCTAGGACACTATTAAAACCTTAGGATCTGATACCACGTTTGTCACGCCCTGAAACCAAGGGAAGGGACCAGCACCGGACCGAGCGAACCCGGTCAAGCGAACCTGATATGCCTTTCCTACCCAGCGTGTTTCCCTTGTTTATAGCATACATTATTTATATGAAATAGCAAAAGACAATCAAAAGCGTGTGTTTACAACATAAAGTCCATTTTCCTCTTTTAACATTTTCAACATTTAACCTTCCCAAAATATACATGCTAAAATACAACATCCCCGATACGGGATCACGATTACGAATGAGTACGACAACTACCCTCAAAATACATATATAAAACCCACATAATGTCTACGGAGCCTCTAAGAGTATAGAGAAAAATACATAGACCTGCCGACAACAAGGCCCCGGCTATACCTCAAAAGAAATGACATAAACAAAAGGAGACAACATGAACTGCACAAGGCCCCGAGAGGAAGTAGGCCTCACCAATACTGCTGAAGAGATGGAGGGAAGGCACCATTATCGGCGATCGAAGCTACCTGCTATGGAACCACCTACATCCATATAAAATATGTAGCGCCCCCGGCAAAACGGACGTTAGTACCATTGAATAGTACTATTATGTATGAACAAACCTACTCCAGATAAGATAAACATTAACAGTCAAACACGAATAGAGGCATCATCCAACAATACACTGAAACATGGAAAATCACAACAAGAAATACCACATCCCACATCTTGTTTTGCTATCTCTTGGCTAATGTTCTTTTAAGTTTATCCTGTTATTATTATTACTGATTCCCCGTGTCATTGTCACACGGAGTCCGATCTTTTCCCGATCGGCTAATCCATCCTAGGTGAGATTCGAATTTCAGTCACATCACATATAACCATTGTGGCTTGTTCACACGGAGTCTGATCTCTGCCCAAATCGGTTAGGCTAACATCGTGGCTCGTGCACAACACACGGAGTCCGATATCTGCCCGATCGGCTAGGCCATCTCAACTGAAACAGTGAGAACAATAATCATCATCATATCATAATCATATCACAATATCAAGTCATCCATGTGTACGGCATGGAGTCCGATCCCAGCCAGATCGCATAGGCCTTTTCACCACTAGGACATTCTCGTGGTCCAATTATGGATATTTTAGATCACTTACATCATTTTAACCTTTCTGATCCCCAACACATATTGTTCTTTGATTCATCTTTCATATCATTAGAGTCTCTTGATTCATATTTCACATCAGCCCAATCCTTTAATTCACATTCCACAATTTCCCAATCCATCGTTTCGTGTTTCATAACAGTTCAACCTCATGTTTTACATTTCACATCATTACCATCTCTTTACTCACATTTCATATCATAACTACTTTTTGATTCATATTCCATACCATTCCAAGCTTTCACATTTACCACACCCATCATATACAAGGATCGCACACATAGTAGAAGAAGGAACATTATGATCACAACTCACATACTCAAGTAGCACAACGGTATGGTAATAGCATGGAATGACATAGAAGCAAGCATTTCTCAATTAGACACATAGAACACATAAATTCCGTAGATATCCAACAAGAGAATCATACCCGGAAAGTGAACACAATGGGTTTATCCATGAGGATTGGAGTTAGCCATACATACCTCGAGTTGGAATTCCCCTTTAATTTCTATCCCAAATCACCGGACCTTCTAACGCCTTCAATCTAATTTACAATGTGACACATTCAAATTTAGAGTTAGGAACCTTGAACTCATTTGGGCATTTTATCAAATACTATGTGATTCTTTAGATTAGCTAGCCCCTTTTTATTGAAAGATTGCTCTAGCCTACTTCCCTTTGCTAGATTATGGTATATTATTCACATGCATGCAAGGTCTTAACTTTCATATTCAAGAACCAACCCATGTGTGTTCTGTTCTAACAAAAATCTGAGAATTTGGGGAAAATGGGGTGGAGACTTACCTCTTATGGTGAAGAAGATGACGACTCCTCGATTAATTCCAGGCCTGAGTAGAGATGAAGGAACAATTTGGGGAAGATGGGGACTTCTCTCACTAGAAACCACTCTCCCTTCTCTCTATTTGATCAGATAGTCATTAAAAATGAAGGGGATGAGTGTTTTATTAAGCTGGGGGTCCGGTTTTAGAATTAGAAATTAGAAGCCCCAAAGTAGGTATGCGGTCAGGAATGCGATCGCATTCCTGTTATGCGGTCTGCATACCTGTCGCATAAGTGGCCCTCAGTTGGGACAAAAAGAGAAACAGACTGACCAAGTATGCGATGCACTATGCGATCGCAGATCAGGTATGCAGACCGCATAACAGGAATGCGATCGCATTCCTGTTATGCGGTCTGCATACCTGTCGCATAAGTGGCCCTCAGTTGGGACAAAAAGAGAAACAGACTGACCAAGTATGCGACCACTATGCGGTCTGCATACCTGATCTGCGATCGCATAGTGCATCGCATAACTCTCTCCGCAAAAATAAAGGTGCAAGAATGCGACAACTATGTGGCCCGCATTCGTGAAATGCGATCGCATTATGGGCCGCATAGCTGTCCTCAAAATGGAAAGCAACCTGCCCAAGTGTTTGACCACTATGCGGTCCGCATACCTGATCTGCGATCGCATAATGGACCGCAGACCTGCGCAAATTTGGAAAATTATATCTTTTAAGTCCTGGGGTACTTTTTACTCCAAAAGGGTCCTCTTCAAGAATTACTATAGTTGTAACAATATGGTGGCCTACCCAAGCAACGTTTTTAGTTAAGAAATTTTTACGGGTCTGTACATTATCCTCAATCCGGCTCTCAGCCTCACTCAGTCATCATCCTCACAAGCCACTCGGGCAACTCATCACAAATCACGGGGACTCAGCCCAAAATTTCTTTCATTAATTAAAAACAGAGTGATAAACAGGAATAAGCAGTCAACAGGTATAAAACATGACTGAGTGTATATTTTCTATCAATCAGTGTGAGAATAGTAGTAAAATTACCCATGAGGGTCCAAACAGGTCGGCACAAGGCCCCAAAGATGGCGTACAACCCAAATACAGTATAAATTCTCTAAAATACGAGATATCATATGATTTCAGATCAAATACGCGGCTTAATAGTTGCTACAGGACGGACCAAGTCATAATCCCTACCAGTGCACGCCCACACGCTCGTCACCTAGCATGTGCGTCACCTCGTTTATCAAAACAATACAAATACCAGGGAATCTCACACCCTCAAGTCTAGATTTACAATCGTTACTTACCTCAAACCGGCAAAATTCCTAATCCGCAATTCCCTTGCCTGTTGACTCGGCTTCCAATTTCTCATAATCTAACCAAAACCAAATTTATATCATCAATATACGGTAAAAGAACAAAGCCCACTCGAAAATAATCGAATTTCATCAAAAATCCCGAAATTGGCCAAACCCGACCCCCCAGGCCCACGTCTCAAAATTTGAAAAAAAATCACAAAACTGGAATCCTTATTCACTCACGAGTCTACCCATATCAAATTCATCGAAATCTAACCTCAAATGCCCATTCAAATCCCCAAAAGAATTTCCCAAACTTTCTTCCATTTTCCCCCAATTTCCAAAATTAAATGATGAAATTCAAGACTAAATCATAGAATTAAACAAATAGGAGTGAAGAACACTTACCCCAATCACTCTACTGAAAATCTCCTCAAATTTTGCCTTCTGCCGAGCTCCCACTTCCATTTTATGTTATGAACTCGGAACCCTCGTTTGAATCTTTTAAATCTGTCCAGATACACATTTATCGCGATCACGGAAGAACCATCGCGATCGTGAAGAGGAAGAAAAGATGCCCCTGAATAACCCTATCTGATCGCATAACACCATTCGCGATCGCGTTGCTCACCGCTGACTCCATTACGCGAACGCGGAACTGACCTCGCGAACGTGAAGATGTAACCATCCTGCCTCAGCTCAGACCTAACACTACGCAATAATGATTTGAAAGAGCTGCGGGTTGATTTTGACAATCTGAAGGCACAATATGATGGCTTGAGAGTAGATATGGATGCTTTAGAAGAGGAGAGGAATACCTTGAGGAGACAGTTGAGGATTACATCGACAGAATTGGCGGTAGTGAAGGCTTCTTCGAGCCAAGCTGACAAGGATAAGAGTATTCTGGAATCCTCGTTTGCTGAACAATTGTCTCAGTCTTCAGAGGAGATCAGGAACTTGAAGAATATGCTAGGGCAAAAGTAGGTGTATTCTGGCGAGCTTGTACAAACACTCTCCCAGACTCAAGAAGAACTGCGTGATGCTTTAGATAAAGTTCGAATCTTGGAAGAGTCAGTCGTACCTTTGAGGGCTGCCCATGAAGCTGTTGAAGCGGAGAGGGATGGATTGAAGGCTGAGCTTCAAGTTTGGGCATGATTACAATGATCTTGAAGAGGCGACGGTTGTCGATGTAAGATGGGCATATATGAATGCTCTCCTTGATACGTTGTTGGAGATGAATCAAGAGGATTTCGACCTCAACGCTGAAATTGCTAAAACCAAAGAGGCCATGGAGAAGACCCAGCGAGGTCTTGATCTTTCTCCATCAAATGATGAAACCCCTTCTTCTCATGCCTCTTCACCTCAAGTTGTTGTCGTTCCTTCTGAAGAAGTCAACTCTCCTCCTCATGATTGAAGATCTGGTTTCCCCCTTTTTTTTATTTGGATTGGTGTGGTTACCCCCAGCTCCATCGGGGGTAAGTTTGAAATTCTAAAATCCCTAACTGACAACTTAGGGGCACTAAAAATGTAACTATTATGCGGCTAAGTACTAGTTAGTACTTAGTTTTAACTTAGCCGCTCTTTTGATATCAATACAATTTGAAGACTTTTGTTTCGAGTTTTGGCTTTACTCTTTAAGTCTATTGATGTTTTATTCTTCTGAGATTTTTGTTTGTACTTCTTAACTTTTTGCATGAAGATGCATAAATTACTCGAACCTTTTCGTAGTAGGTGCGGTGTTCGTATAAGATTTGAGCCTTTGTTCATGATAGGCTTTAATTATGAGCTAGGGCCCTTTTTGATTGATACTAAATGAAGAAGACGTCTCAACTTCATTGTAATGCAGTAGAGTGATAGGAATTTCTCACATGTTTAAGGATGTTTTTGTGGAAAGTTTTTGCTTGAACTTCCACGACATTTTACATGTGTCATGATTATCATCTAAAAGTCATGTTGCAACTGTTTTTGTTTAACAGATTTGATACTCACTTGTATTTCGCAAATGTTTTTCATGGGTAACGGTTTTTTTGAGTTAATACAAGGAAATACCTGTTTTTCATTAGTAACAGTCTTTGTAAGTATTAGGAGATTTTACCCGCAACTGTTTTATTTGCAACATTTTTGTAATAAATACGAGGGAAATGCTTTGTAATTCATAACTATTTTATTTGATAACCGTTTTCTGAATAAAAACAAGGATTTTGATCTTTTCATCTGTAACTGTTTTATTTGATAACAGTTTTCTATATAAGTACAAAGGTTTCGTAACTGTTTTTGATCATAACAGCTTTTAAATAAGTACAATGATGATGATCTTTTACCCTTATCTGTTTTCGTTACAACAGGTTTTGTATAAGTGTAAAGACGTACATTTCTTCCTCGTATCTACTGCTTTGCCTTTTAACCTGAACATGGTTTGAAGGTTTTCTTAAAGTTTAGGCTTTGTGATTCTTGTGTTGGAGTCTTCAAATCTTTTAATTTTGCTCGTACCACTTGACTTGCTGGGTAAATGGTTCTTTAGGCTCGAGCTTTTGACTTTCAGTTGTCATTTTTGCTTCATCTTGGCCTTCCATATTATATAGTCCCCCAAGTGTTTGAGCTTTGAAGAATGAGATCTCGAGCACTTGATTGTTCCTTCTATATGGTCATTTCCCTGAAAAAGGAAAACGTACGGGACTCGAAGGTATATACTTTTTTAGATGATAATTTCTTAACCCTTTAAAACGTCCATCAGAAAGTGTAACCCTAGACCAGGAATTGTGTTATTTCCTCGCGTCTTTGTAGGTCTAATATCATCATCTGGTGATGGGCTAGCTTTTTGCCTATCATCCAAAAAAGTTAGTAAAATTTAGATATTCAAAAATAAAACCGAACATGCGATACCTGATCGGGGGGTACTTCTTTTTCTTAGAAATAGTACTTCTTCAGGTGGATGGCGTTCCAGCTCGTTAGTAGAATTTTGCCGTCCATGGCTTCCAACTCGTATTCGCCTTTCCCAGCTATGCCCCGGACATTATAAAGTCCTTCCCAATTTGGATTCAGCTTGCCTGCTCCTGCCTCTTTTGTTGACTGAAAAACCTTTTTAAGCACAAAGTCCCCAATCTTAAAATATCTGAAATGAGCTTTACGGTTGTAATATCGCTCTATGATTTGCTTTTGAGCTGCCATCCGTATCAAATATGTTTCCCTTCGTGATTCGAGCAAGTCTAGATTGGTCTGGAGTTTGGCATCATTTGTTGCTTCCGTAGTTGTTATAACCCTTAAGCTTGGCTCCCCGATTTCGACGGGTATTAATGCTTCCGAGCCATAAACAAGTACGAAGGGAGTCTCTCCCGTGGCTATTTTTGATGTAGTCCTGTATGCCCATAATATTGTCGGTAATTCGTCGGGCCAATTCCCTTTGGCTTTATCTAACCGCTTCTTTATATTGTTGACGATGATTTTGTTCGTAGACTCAGCTTGCCCATTAGCTACGTGATGATATGGCGTTGAGGCAATCCGTTTAATTTGCCAGCTTTCAAAGAATTCTGTGATTTGAAAGCCATTAAAATGTGGGTCATTATCACACAAGATCTCTTTCGGAATCCCAAAACGGCATATTATGTTTCGCCATAAGAAGCTTTTGACCTCATTTTCCCGCACTTGTTTGAATGCTTCTGCTTCCACCCATTTCGTGAAATAATCAGTAAGTACGAGTAGGAATCGTACTTGTCCTTTGGCTGGGGGAAGAGGTCCCACTATATCCATCCCCCATTTCATGAAGGGCCATGGTGATATAATTGAGTGTAACAGTTCTGCTGGTCTATGCATATTGTTGGCGAACCTCTGACACTTGTCGCATTTGGATATGAAGTTCTCTGCATCTTCTTCCATCTTAGGCCAATAATACCCGACTCGGATTAAGGTTTTTACCAAGGATCTTGCTCCTGCATGATTTCCACAGTGTCCTTCATGGACTTCTTTTATCACGAACTCCGTCTGATTAGGTCCGAGGCATTTAGCTAGGGGTCCACCAAACATTTTGCGATACAACGAGTTGTGGACTAGACAATATCATGTTGCTTTGCGACGAAGCGTTTGAGCTGATTTTTTGTCTTCAGGCACGGTACCGTTCTGCAAAAAATTGAGAATTTTGTTTCTCCAATCCCAAGTTAAATTATTGAAAGATACCTCGTTCCTGTCTGGGTCGATTGCTGAATGGAAGAGGTGGACAATAATGGTGTTGTCTTTATTTGTTACTTCTGTGACTGCCGCGAGGTTTGCTAATGCGTCTGCTTCTGTATTTTCCTCTCTAGGTATTTGTATTACCTTCCATATTTTGAATTGTCTTACAAGTTCCCGCGCCTTTTCCAAATATTGCTGCATTCGAGTTTCTCGAGTGACGTAAGTCCCCTCTATCTGATTTACCACCAATTGGGAATCACTATTGATTGCGATTTGTTCGATAGACAGCTCCCGTGCCAGTTCTAAGCCTGCAATAACAGCCTCATATTATGCTTCATTACTAGTTATAGGGTAGCATTTAATAGCCTGTCGTATCTTTTCACCCGTGGGTGATGTAAAGACGATGCCTAACACGGCCCCTTTTATGTTAGAAGAGCCATCTGTAAATAGGTTCTACTGACCTGGATTGACTCTGCTAAAGAGTTGTAATTCTTTTTCTACCTCAGGGGTAATACCGTTGCTGAAGTCAGCTACAAAATCAGCTAATATTTGTGATTTAATTGTTGTCCTAGGCTGATACATTATATCATGTTCACTCAATTCTATGGCCCATTTGGCTAATCTTCCTGACAATTCTTGTTTATGCAAAATATTTCTTAAAGGATAAGAAGTTACGACAGTGATTGGATGACATTGAAAATAAGGACGTAAATTTTCTTGATGCCATCATTAAAGCCAAGGCTAATTTCTCTAGATGTGGGTATCTAGTTTCAGCATCTAACAAAATTTTACTCACGTAATAGTTAGGTGATTGCTTACCTCTTTCTTCTCTTACCGGTACAGCACTTACAGCAATTTCTGAAACAGCCAGGTAGATGTATAATCTTTCCCTTTCTTTTGTCTTTGAGAGCTGATTGCACTCCGAAAGCACATTTTTTCGGGTTGAGCTTCATATTATACCTGCGTAAAATATCAAAAGTAATAGAGAGATGCAGGAGATGATCTTCCGTTTGTGCTGACTTTACAAGCATATCGTCAATATAGACTTCCATTGTCTTTCCTAAATGTTCTTGGAACATTTTAGTGACTAACCTTTGGTAAGTGGCTCCTGCATTCTTTAAGCCAAAAGGCATGACTTTATAACAGTAAGTCCCCATGTTGGTAATGAAGGAGGTTTTTTCCTCGTCTGTGGGGTCCATTTTAATGTGATTATAACCAGAATATGCATCTAGAAAACTTAATAATTCGTGACCTGCGGTAGCATCAATCATCTGATCTATATGTGGCAAAGGAAATGAATCTTTGGGGCATGCTTTATTTAAATCAGTATAATCTACACACACCCTCCATTTGTCGTTCTTTTTAGGTACCACCACTATGTTAGCTAACCAGTTAGGATACTTTACCTTTCGTATGGAACCTATGTTCAAAAGTTTTTGGACTTCATCGTCGATCACTTGATTCTTGAACGTTCCTTGCTTTATTTTCTTTTGTTTAACAGGTACGAATGATGGATCTTCATTCAGTTTATGGGTCATCACTTCTGGTGGGATACCTGTCATATCTGAATAGGACCATGCAAAACAATCCGCGTTAGATTTTAAATAACCGATTAACATACCTTTTTGCTCGGGGGTTAACCTTTCCAGCAATCGCGTGCCAATAGACAACTTTTTCTCAGGCTCTTGTTCAGACAACTGAACAGCCTCGAGTTCTTCCGCGGTTGTTTTGATATTCTCGTTTTCTTCTGGTGCACGGATGAAGTCCGGTTCAGAATCTATGTCTGCGTAATCCAGCATATTTTCGATGATAATAGGATTTGTTTTGCTGGCGTCTTCTCCCGTACCTGTTTGAATATTCATTTCCTTTGTACATGATTGATCAAAGATTTTTTCCATACATGTTTGTCCATTGGCCTCCTTTTGGAAGACTTCGACATCTCCCGTATCTTTTTTGTTATGAAGTGTTATTGAGTTTATATTTATTGAAGCTTGTTGGTCGCCTTTTATTTGTCTTACCCCTCATTCAGATGGGAATTTTATTACCTGATGTAAGGTGGACGGGACCGCTTTCATATCATGAATCCATGGCCTTCCCAAAATGACATTGTAAGCTATCTCTGTATTAATGAATTGAAATTTTGTGCTTTTGACCACTCCTTCGGCGTAAGTGTTAAGTTCAATCTCTCCTTTGGTTATCACTGTAGAATTATCGAACTCAGATATGGCTCGTGCCTTTGGGATCATTTGATTTTCCACTAGCATTTCTTCCACGACTTTTATCAAAATAATATTGACTGAACTGCCTGGATCAATCAACATTCTTTTAATGTTAGTGTCATGAATAAGTAAAGATATTACCAGTTCATCATTATGAGGAAGCATCAGTCCACCAAAGTTTGCATCATCAAAGGTTATTTTGTCTTCGATTGAATCTTCCCGAACCCGCTTTCCATGGGTATTTGTGAACTTTGATGCTAATTGACAAACTATTCCATTTACTTCCTCTCCTCCATGTATCACGTTAACAGTTCGCTTCGGAGAGGTAGGCTTTGGAGGCTCCTGCCTGTTCTTCATGTATGTTTGTTTACCTTTATCACTAAACAACTCTGTTAAATAGCCTTGTTTTAACAAATGTTCTATTTCACCTGTAAAAATCTACAATATGCGGTTCTGTGTCCATGACCATTATGGAATGCACACCACTGATCTGGATTTCTCCTATTTGGATTCGACCGCATCTCTTTGGGCCATTTAACTTTGTCTCCTATATTTCTTAGTATTGAGACAAGTTCAGTAGTACTTACGTTAAAGCTATGATCCCCTATTCGGGTATTACTTCTGAACCGTTCGTCTCGATCTTTCTTGGATCTAGGCTAGGATGAGCCTATATCTCTTCCTAACGGTCTAGTATTGTCGAACCTGGGACGTATGTCTCGTCCTGAGGGTCCTAAGTAAGGATCGTACATGTTTTTACCTGATCTTCTCTCTGATTTAGGGCGTATGGATCTGGAATATTCCTCGTCTTTCGAACGAGCAATGATATCCTCTTCTATTCTGAGTTTAGTACTATACCTGTTGTACACATCGTTCCATGTTGTAGCTGGGAATTCTCTTACTTTCCTTGAGTCGTCTCGTGGCTTCTGAACTTTTATCGTTTAAGTTGCTTGCAAATGCCATGGCTGCCCAATTATCTGGCACCCTGGGTAATTGCATTCTTTCTCGTTGAAACCTGTCTACAAACTCACGGAGTAATTCCGTGTCTCCTTGCTTTATCTTGAATATGTCTTCCATTCTTTTCTCAACTTTTTGTGCACCAGAGTGTGCTTTTATAAATGAATCTGCAAGCTCAGCAAAAGAATCAATAGAATTTTCAGGGAGAAGAGAATACCCTAAGGCTCCTTTTGTGAGTGTTTCCCAAATTTCTTGACAGGGACTGATTCAATCTCTTGTTTTTTTAAGTCATTGCCTTTTACTCCAGTAGTGAAAGCAGTCACATGATCACGTGGGTCAGTTGTTCCATCATATTTAGGAAGATCAGGCATTTTGAACTTCTTGGGTATAGGCAAGGGCGCTGCACTTGGCTTCCAGGGTTGTTGAGAGTATCTATCAACGTCGATGCCTTTGATAATCAGCAGAACTCCGGGAATTTGCTCAATGCGATCGTTTTGTTCTTTCATTTGTTTCTGCATGGTTAGCAACAAATTTTGTAACTCAAAGTTATTAGTCATACCTGGTCTCGCTTCAAGAGATTCATTTGGAGTGTCACCCCTGGCTGAGTTTATTAACCCGGATTGAGGATTTTCCACGATGATTATATTATTTGGAGGCGGCGTTGGTGGTGCATGTGGTAATCCTCTTGCAAATTCTTGCAAAGCTTGCCCCACATATTCAGCAATCATTTGCTTTATTTGATCCTGCTCAATTGTTTGCTCATCATTGTTACGATGGTTATCAGATCTTATTGGGGATGGCTCCCTTGAACCGCGTGGGGTTCCTCGAAGAGATGGAACTGGGGTTCCATTTTGCTGGTTGTTGTCGTCATTGTTGTTGTTGTTGGAATTCGACATAGTTTAAAGGATATCGATTGGAAAATAAACTATGATTATCAAATTCCAGATAACGGAACCAATTTGTTTAACCAAAGAATTAGATTCCATGACCAAAGCTATTTTAGGATGAATACGGGTTACTGATAATCAAGGAAATAATACAGTAAATAAAGAAAATCAAATAATAGACAAAGATCTTGAATGCTGAAAAGTAAAAGTGTTATTATTCGAGAATTCGGATGATCCTTATAGGTTACATTTACCTTCTTTATATAGGGGTTTTCTAATATAATGTTTGATCATTGCAATGATCGCTCATTAATGCCTGATTATTACATTAATGAGGTGTTACAAAAGATAACAGCAACTGTTAAGTAACGTATAGGTCAATGAATGTTGATTCTCGAATATGCCCGTAACTTTGTCTAGGTTCGCTGTGACCGTGTCTCTTCTTTGTAATTAAACTTCCCGTGGCTGATGGATTTGGGGGTCTATTGACCGTGCCTCTTTATTTTGTACCTTTTTACAGGATCATGCCTATCTGTTGTGTTTTCCTTGGTCCGCGTAGCTAGCTGAGCTGTCAAGAGTTTGCTTACGTGTGAGCCTCAAGCATACCAGCAATTCCATTTTTAGTTCAAACCATTCCAAATCAAGTCTAAAACTCATCCGAGCCCTCGAGGCTCCAAACCAAACAATCACACAAGTATAAAACATAATAAAAACTTGTTCGCGTGATCAAAACACAATAAGATATAGAACTTGTAACGACCCGGTCGGTCATTACATAGAATCTGCATTATATTTACTGTTATTGCCTTGTCGTAGGTTGGTTATACTGTTTATGATGTGTTAGAGTTGTTAGGCTCGGAATCGGAATGGTTGTAGCGAGAATTGAGACACTTAGTCTCTAAAGATAGCTTTATAGTTGGAAAAGTCAACTGAGAGTTGACTTATTGGTAAATGATCTCGGAATGCAGATTTCATGGTTCGGATAACTTAGTTAGGTGATTTGGTACTTAGGAGTGTGTTCGGAATATTTTTGTGATGTCCGGTGTAGAATTAGGCTTGAATTGGCGAAAGTTAGTTTTTGATGATTTCCGGTCGGCTATCGGGGTCGGAATGGAATTTTGAAAGTTGGAACAGGTTTGTAATGTCATTTTGGATATGTCTGCAAAATTGCAGGTCAATGGGATGTGTTTTGGATAGTTTCGGCATCGTTGGTGGATTTTAGAAATTTCAAAGTTCTTAGGCTTGAATTGTATGTGATTTTGGTGTTTTGATGTTGTTTTTGGTGTTTCGAAGGCTCGACTAAGTTTGAATGATGTTATGGGATATGTTGGTAGGTTTGGTTGAGGTCCCGGGGGCCTCGGGTGTATTTCGGATGTTCAAACGAGCACTTTTGGACTTAGAAAGAATTTTGGTTTTCTGGTGTCAGTGCAGCAGGAAATTGTTCATCGCGATCGCGAGGAGCGGGCCGCGATCGCGTAGAGTAAGAGTCAAGGCAGGTGAAATTATTCTATGTGATCGCGTAAGTGTGTCTGCGATCGCATAGCTTGGCAGGATAGAGCAGTGTGATCGCGTAAGGCGCGTGGGTAGTGAGTTCAATTGTTCTTCGCGATCGCGTGGGTAAGTTTGCAGTCGCGTGGGTTGAGGTCCTATTGAATCGCGATCTCGTGTCTTGTGTTGCGATCGCGTAGGGTCTTTTGAGGGTCTGCGGAATTTGCTCTTCGCGATCGCGTGGGAGCTCCCGCGATCGCAGTGAAGTACTAACTGGACAGTATATAATTAAACCCTCCGCAACCATTGCCCACTTTTCCACCATATTTGAACGGGAATAGAGCTTTTGGAGCTATTTTGAAGAGAGAAATCGATTGTTCTGCATTGAGGTAAGGATTTTGGACCCCATAACTCGATTATATGTGATTAAGGACTAAATTAACATTGTATAATTGGGGAAACTCATTAGAAAAAGGTGACGTTAGGGATTGAGATTATGAGACCTCTTAGGGATGATTTGAGGAGTCAAACGGACTCCGATTTCAGAGTTCGTTATATGTACGGACTCGTGAGATGATGAGAATTATTTTGGTATAAAGTTTGTCGAGTTCCGATACACGGGCCCTGGGTCGGGTTTTGGCTAATTTCGGGTTTTGTGCTAAAACTGATATTTTTCAATTGGAATTCATTCCCTTAGAATAATTTGATGAGAAAAATCTGATCTTGGTAGATTTGGAGCACTCGGAAGTTGATTCGAGAGGCAAGCGTGTTGCGGAGTAGCTTCTCGGGCTAGTTTGAGGTAAGTAATGTCTTTAAATCTTGTCCTGCGGGTATGAAACCCCGGACTTTGCATCCTTTCACGGATTTGGAGTGACGCACAAACCGGATGACGAGTGTGGGGCGTGCACGAATTGAAAATTTGGAAAAATGTTCCTTTTTAGGCAACTATTTAGTTGTGAAATCGCTTTTAAAGCATATGAATTATAGTATTACTGTATTTTGATATACTTGGGTTGTAAGCCATGTTTGGGGCCCAGTATCGATCTGTTTAAACCCCTTGGGGGCTATTTACTGATATTCCTCACTTATTAAATTATGATTTTACACTCAGTCTTTCTTATGAAATTGTCGACACTCCTATTTGATGATATTACTATTTCTTGAAAAGAAAATACTATTTTTGGGTCGAGAACCCCGTCTATTTATGGCCCGAGTGGCATGCTGAGAGTGTCTGACTGAGTGAGGTCGATGGCCAATGTTGTGAGGATGTTATGATATGAGAGAGGTTGAGTGCCTGAGAGTGATTGATGCCAGGATTTGGCTTGTTTATAGCGCTTGGGCTGTAGAAGCCCCTCCGGAGTCTGTACACACCCCCAGTGAGCGCAGGTACCTACTGAGTGCGAGTGTCGAGTGCCGAGTGATGAGTGATTGGGAGGCATGAGTGACAGTGAGGTTGCCCGAGGGGCTGATGCTGAGTGACGGTGAGGTGCTGAGGGAATATTTATGAGTGATGATTATGGCCCGAGGGGCAGTTTTATGCTGATATTTTACTGAGTTTTAAACTATGATTCACTTCATTCTTTAATACTAATATTTTGAGAGTTTTACTGAGATATATTTAAATTATACGTGTTTGAAGGATTTTTATGGAAACTCGTTTTTGAACTTATGTATACTTTATTGAGAATTGGCATTTTTACTGTTTTTTGTGGATTGGTGTAATTGTGATGTGTGTTTCTTATTCTTCAGGCTGTGATTTATTTTCATTACTACTGAGTTGACATATTCATCATTACACCTTTCACCTCTATGTGCAGATTCAGGTACTGGTCCGGAGCAGTAGCCATCCGAGTTCGTTATCGTCAGCTTTGGGATTTTGAGGTAGCTGTTCAGCGTCCGCAGCTTCTCCATTTCCCTTTCTTTATTAGTATTAGTATTTTATTCCTAGACATTGTGTATGACATTAGCTGAGTTAATTTTATTCTTAGATGCTCGTGATTGGTTGACTCCAGTCTTGGGGGATTTGTTTAGACTGTCGGATCTTATTACATTTTGTTAAAGACTTAGAAAATTTTCATACTATGTTTGCTGCTTATTATTGATTTTTGAGAAATTATACTAAAACAAATGTGTAGTTATGTGATGGTTGGCTAGCCTAGTTCCACGATAGGCGCCATCATGACCTGTTAGGATTTGAGGTCGTGACAAGTTGGTATCAGAGCTCTAGGTTACATAGGACTCAACGGTCATGAGCAGGTTTAGTAGAGTCTTGCAGATCGGTACAGAGACGTCTGTACTTATCTTCGAGAGGCTACAGAACTCTTAGGAAAAATATCATTTTCTTGAACACTTTCGTGCCATTCTATTGGTTCTTGAAATCTAAACTACTATTGTTTCATTCTCTCATAGATGGTGAGGACACGCACTAACGATCAGGGTGACCAGACACCAGCCTGACCCACAAGGGGTCGAGGCCGTGGTAGAGTTAGGGGACCAGCCCGTGTAGCAGCCGGAACAGTACCATAGGATCCCCCTATCATTCAGGATCAAGTTCCCTCCGAGGGTGCTCCAGCAAGACAGGCTTAGTCACCGGTAGTGCCCATTGTGATTTCGGGTCTTCAAGAGACCCTGGCTAAGATTTTGACAGTTTGTACTAGCTTGGCTCAGGCAGTTGATGTGTGTATTACTGCCACTACATCTCAGGCCGGGGGAGGCACTCAGACTCAAGTTACCCGGACACCTGAGGCAGGTTGTGCAGGGCCTTCAGACACCAGGGGCAGTCCCAACCCAGCCGTTGCTCCAGTTCAGGACTATGTGGTCCCAGCTATGCCCGAGGATGAGCAGCGCAGACTGGAGAGGTTCAGTAGACTTCAGCCTCCGACTTCCAGTGGCATAGAAGGTGAGGATGCCCAGGGTTTTTTGGATAAGTGTTAGAGGATACTCTGTACTGCTGGGATTCTGGAGACCAGTGGGGTCCCGTTTGCTACATTTCAGTTTGTTGGTGCTGCCTTCACTTGGTGGGAGGCATTTGAGAGGCATAGGCCAGTTGGAAATTTTACGCAGAATCGGTTCGAATGGACTGAGGAATGTCAACATGCTCTCAAAGATCTGAAGGCTTATCTATCAAAACCCACGTTGCTATCAAAGCCAAAAGAGGGGGAAAGGCTATATATCTATCTTGTCATTGCAGAAATTGTCGTAAGTGCAGTACTGGTAAGGGAAGACACAGGTAAACAATCTCCAATTTATTATGTAAGCAAGACTTTATTAGATACTGAAACTAGATACCCACATCTAGAAAAATTAGCCTTGGCTCTAATCATGGTAGCTAGAAAATTAAGACCATATTTCAATGTCATCCAATCACTGTTGTGACTTCGTATCCATTGAGAAATATTCTACATAAACAGGAATTATCAGGAAGGTTAGCTAAATGGGCTATAGAATTAAGTGAGCATGACATAATGTATCATCCTAGGATAGCAATAAAGTCTCAAATTCTAGCTGACTTCGTCGCTCATTTTAATAATAGCATCGTCCCTGAAGTAGAAAATGAGTTACAACTTTTTAATGGGGCTAATCCGGGTATATGGACCCTATTTACTGACGGCTCTTCTAATGTAAAAAGAGTCGGCCTAGGCATAGTCATAATATCACCTATGGGTGAAAAGACACGGCAAACTATCAAATGTTATCCCATAACTAATAATGAAGCAGAGTACGAAGTTGTCATTACATGGCTTGATTTGGCACGAGAACTCTCAATTGAGAAGATCGTGAACAAAAGCGACTCTCAACTGGTAGTAAACCAAATGCAGGGGACTTATATTGCTCGGGAGACTCGGATGCAATAGTATCTGGAAAAGGCACGAGAACTCGTAAGGCAGTTCAAAACATGGAAGGTTATACAAATACCTAGAGAGGAGAATGCAGAAGCGGATGCATTAGCTAACCTCCCAGCAGTTACAGAAGTAACAAATAAAGACAATGCAATTGTCGTTCACCTGTTTCATTCAGCAATCAACCAAGATAAGAATGAGGTAACATTTAACAATTTAACCTGGGATTGGAGAAACGAAATTTTAAATTTTTTGCAGGATGGAACCGTACCTGAAGACAAAAAAGCAGCTTAAGCACTTCGCCGAAAAGCTGCACGGTACTGCCTCATTCGCAATTCTTTATATCGTAAAATGTTTGGAGGTCCCTTAGCAAAATGCCTCGGACCTAATCAGACGGAGTTCGTGATGAGGGAAGTCCACGAAGGACACTATAAAAATCATGCAGGGGCGAGATCCTTAGTCAAAACCCTGATCAGAGCAGGGTACTATTGGCCCAAGATGGAAGAAGAGGCTGAAAGCTTCGTAGCTAAATGCGACAAATGCCAACGATTTTCTAACAACATGCATCGACCAGCAGAATTACTGCCCCTAGTGATATCTCCATGGTCGTTCATGAAATGGGGGATGGACATAGTAACCCCTTCCCTCAGCTAAAGGAAAGGTACAGTTCTTACTCGTGTTGACTGACTATTTCACAAAATGGGTGGAGGCAGAAAGTTTCAAACAGGTGCGAGAAAAAGAAGTGAAAAGCTTCATATGGTGAAACATAATATGCCGCTTTGGAATACCGAAGGAGATTGTATGTGATAATGGCCCACAATTCATAGGCTCTCAAATCATAGAATTCTTCGAAAGTTGGCAAATCAAGTGAATCACTTAATCACCATATCACCTTGTGGCTAATGGGCAAGCTGAATCAACAAACAAAGTCATCATCAACAACCTAAAGAAGTGGTTGGAGAAAGCCAAGGGAAATTGGCCTGATGAATTACCGGCAGTACTATGGGCTTACAGAACGACTTCAAAAACAGCTACGGGAGAAACTCCATTCGCGCTTGTTTATAGCTCAGAAGCTTTAATACTAGTGGGGATTGCCGAACCAAGCATAAGGTTTACAACAGCCACGGAGGATGCAAACAACGACGAGTTAAGGATCAATCTGGACTTGCTCGAGCAAAGAAGAGAAGTTGCGCAAATACGTATGGCATCTCAAAAACAAATCATAGAACGATATTACAACAGAAAAGGTCACCTCAGATATTTCAAAATTGGGGACTTTGTTCTCAAAAAAGTCTTCCAGTCAACAAAAGAAGCTGGGCCAAGAAAGCTAAATCCAAATTGGGAAGGACCTTACAAAGTCCGAGGCATTGCTGGAATAGGTGCTTATGAGCTGGAAGCTATGGACGGCAGGATCTTACCTACCAGTTGGAATGTCGTTCATTTAAAGAAGTATTACTTCTAAGTGAAAGGAATACCCCCGGTCAGGTATCATTACGTTCGATTTTATATTTGAACAGTTAAAATTTTACTAACATTTTTAGATGATAGGCAAAATGCTAACCCATCACCAGATGATGATATTAGACCTGCAAAGACGCGAGGAAGTAACTGAATTCCCGGTCTAGGGTTACACTTCTGATGGACGTTTTAAAGGGTTAAGCAGTCATCATCTAAAAAATATATACCTTCGAGTCATGTATGTCTTTCCTTTTCAGGAAAAGGACCACAAGGAAGGAATAGTCAAGTGCTCGATATTTCATTCTTCAAAGCTCAAACACTTGGGGGGACTATACAGTATGGAAGGAAAAGACGAAGCGTAGAAGACTATCAAAAAGTCAAAGATCGAGCCTGAATATCCATCATCCCAACAAGTCAAGTGATACGAGCAGAATCAAAAGAGCCAAAGACTCAAGACACAAAGCCTGATTCAAAAAACCTTCGAACATGTTTGTAGATATAAACGAATGTTCAGGTTAAAAGGCAAAATATTAGTTACGTGGGAGAAATGCATATCGTTATACTTATTCAAAAAATTATTGTAACTAAAAACAGTTATGGATAGAGATCATCATCCTTGTACTTATTCAGAAAACTATTGTAACCAAAAACAGTTATAAAATCTTTGTACTCATACAGAAAACTGTTATCAATAAAAACAGTTACGGATGAAAAATCATTATCCTTGTACCTATTCAAAAAACTGTTGTCAACAAAAAACAGTTACGAATGAAAAAGCATCACCCTCGTATTTATTAAAAACTGTTGACAAAAAAAATAGTTACGGGTAAAAACCATACCTTTTTAAAATTGTTACAAACAAAAAAATAGTTATTCCCTTGTATTAACTCAAAAAAACTATTACACAAGAAAAATAGTTACGAAATACAAGTTTATATCAAACATGTTAAAAGAAAACAGTTGCAACATAAGTTTTAGACGGTACGCAAACACATGTGAAATGTTATGAAAGTTCAACACAAAAACATTCTTTAAAAACGTTGTTAAAAAGAAACATGTGAAAAATTCCTATCTCTCTATTTCATCTTTACACCATTATGAAGTTGAGACGTCTTCTTCATTAAGTGTCGATCAAAAAAGGGCCCTCTTTCACAAACCGTGCCTACTATGAAAAGGTACGGATAAGCTAAGCATTTCATATGCAAAACTTAGAGGTAAAACTTAAACCTCAAAAATGAAGCATGCAAAATACTTAAAGAGTGAAACAAAAACTCGACAGAAATTAAAGTCATACTTGCATTAATATATTAAACGGTAAAATAAACTAAGTATTAACTTAGTCTTAGCCGTATTTAGTTTTTTACATTGGGTGCCCTTAAGTTGTCAGTTGGGGACTTAAAGGATCCAAACTTACCCCCGATGGGACTGGGGGTAACCACCAATTGATACAAATAAAATAAAAAGAGAAACCAAGATCTTAAACTTCTTCAGATGGGGGGTTGTCTTCACTAGCAGGAGGAGCAGCTTGGGATGAAGAGACATGAACAGCAGGAGCCTCACCTTCAGGTGAAGAGAGATTTTGACCTTGTTGAGACTTCTCAATGGTCTCTTTTGTTTTTGCAATTTCGGCTTTTAGGTCAAAACCCTCTTGGCTCATTTCCGTCAATGTGTCGAGACGAGAGTTCATATAAGCCCAACTGACATCAACGGCTGCCTTGTCTTCAAGATCTTCATAATTTTTCTCCCACAACTCAACTTCAGCTTTCAATTCATCCATCTCAGCCACGACAGCATCATGAGAGGCCTTTAAAGGAGCGAAAGACCTTTCCAGGAATTGAATTTTCTCCAAAGAGTTGCGAAGATCCTCCTGGGTCTGAGTAAGAGATTGCACAAGTTCACCCGAATCTCCTCCTTTTGGTCCAACAAGACCTTCAAGCTCCTGATCTCTTCAGAGGCACGGGACAACTGCTCCGCGAATGAGGACTCTAGGACATTCTTATCCTTTCCTGCTTGATCAAAAGATGCCTTCTCAATGGCCAACTCTGCCGTCATGACCCTCACTTGCTGTTACATTTCTCTTCTTCCACGGCTTCCATGTCGAGTTGTAAGCTTTCATACTGCTATTTCCAATTATCTGCTTCAAGACGCAACTCCTTTGCTTCCTGCTCCGTATGGGAAACCCTCTTCATATGCTTCGTGCTTATAAGATTGATCTATAAAAGGAAATCAATTATATACGGCAAGAACGTATACAAGAATGAACGAAAGAGAGTATATTTTACCTTTAAAGAGGTATGCACTATCTCATTAGCCCATGTAAGGGAACTGTGGCTGTCCAGCTTAGCTCTCTCAGTCGGACCTATTAATGGTTTCAACCATACATCAGGCTGGCCAGACTTTTTAAAGAGGCTACCCACTGCTGGAACTTCTATCATCACCTGCCTCATCTCCCTCCTGTTGGAAGACCCTACTTCTGCAACAGAAGGCATGGAAGCAGGAACAGATGCGGGAGCCACGGGCAAGGAAGTCTGAGGGGCAGAAAGAGCCACGGGAGAGGGAGCAATGACAGGAGCAGGAATAGCCATGGGAGCAGGAGTAATAACGGAAGCAGTAGAGGGAAGTTCTCTAAGAGTAGAAGGAGAGAAAATAGCCAGGGGAGCTTCATCAGCAACAGAACTGAAACCTTCACGGAATAGGAGATCAACAGATTCACGCACGGGAGAGGGAGTAGCGTCCTCAGGGGCAGAAAATTCAGCTTCAGGCACGGAAGGATCAATGACAGGTGCAGACTCGTCGTCGGAGACCACCTTCCTTCTACGTGACCTACGGATTAAATATCCCTCCTCTTCCTCCTCCTCTTCCAAGGTCCATGACCCACTTGCTTTTATCTTTGAGGAAAAGGAGCCTGAAATGATCTCATGGGCCTTTGCCAAGGACAATTTGGAGCAGACACGGACGCAGCAGAAACTCCACGAGTAGGAAACCCTGTCAAAAGAAAAAGGTCAAATAAAGCTCAAAGGAGGGAAGAAGTAAAAACAATAACTTCAATTACCGTGAGTCTTAACTCTCCAACCAAACCTCCCGGAGAGTCCTGCAGGCGTCCGCAGGCCTTGGCGTCTCCTTCTACTCTCTTTCATTTCTGTTTCTAGTACTTCAGAAAACATATGTATTATTTCTTTCAGACCCTTTATGTGTATTTCTCATAGATAGTCAGTGACATTATGATTCCAAAGATCCGGGTTGGCTAGTTTGAGAATTTGTTAAGTCTGTGGATTTAGTTATGTGTTTCCTTTTTATCCGTTCTTACTTTTAAGATTTTATTTATGGAAAAATAGTATTTCATTTGTTCTTATTTAATAATAAAGGTTTTTAATAAATTTGAGCAATTACGTTGGCTTGTCTAGCGGGTTCAACGTTAGACGTCATCACGGTCCCGATGGTGGGAATTTCGGGTCGTGACAGTAACGGAACCAATTTTTTTAACCAAAGAATTAGATCCTTTGACCAAAGCTATTTTTGAGAAGAGCACGGGTTTCTAATAACCAAGGTAGAGCTAATAATTGTAAGTAAATACGTGAATGGAAAATAATAAGATGCATGAAAAGTAAGTGTATTGCAATAGTCGTTCCAATGTGTGTTACTTACATTTTCCTCCCTTATTTAGGGATTTCCTTAATATAACATCTACCATTTTCACTGATTGAGCATTAATGACTAATTATGACATTAATGTAACATTACAATGAGTAACCGTAACTGTTGCGTGAAGGTTGTGTAGCGTTTGGCTCATTTGAAGATCTCTGAATCTGCCCTTTATTCCGCCCAGATTCATTCTGACCGTGTCTCTTCATCTTCTCAATCAGGTTGAGATTCCTGTATCTAATTAGCTCGTGGGCATGCCGTGTCGTGCCGCTTTTCTTCGTACCTCTTTATAGAGTTCTGTCCATCCGTCGTGTTTTCATTGCTCCACATAGACCGCTGAGTTATCAAGAATTCTAACACGTGTGAAGCTCTTTTTTTACCAATACACAAAACCCGTTTATCCATTCTCCGTCGAGACCAGATGTACAATTGGTTTTGGAATCCAACCTCAATTTGAGGTCTAAATTCTCTAATTTCGAAATTCCTAAGTTCTACCCAAAAATCCCAACGTTTACTATGAAAACTCTAGATTCTAGGTTGAAATCTTGTTAAAAGTTGTTAAGGATTGAAAGGAATTAGTTAGAGATCACTTACCAATGATTTGGAGAAGTTTGGGTCTATGGAAAATCGCCTATGGAGGTTTAGGTTTGAGAGAATTGAAAATGGGAGAAAATCATGTCTAAAATCTCACTTAATAGGCTGCAGTTATCGGGGTTTCGCAATTGCGAACCCTTCGAAATTTATGATGCCTTCGCATTTGCGACATATATGTCGTATTTGCGACATCTGGGCTTGCTGGACATACTTCGCATTGGCGAAGTAAATCTCCCATTTGTGAGGTTGGCCTTCCCATGCCTTCTTCGCATTTGCGACAAAAATCTCGCATTTCGCGGGGCTGTAACCTTCGCATTTGCGAATCCTGATCTCACATTTGCGAGATCAGAGGCCTGTGCCAAAACACCAGGTGTACCAGCTGAGATTTCTAAGTTCTAATCACTCTGTAGCCTACCCGAAACTCACTCGTGCTCTCGGGGCTCAAAAAAATATATGCACGCAAGTCTAAAAATATCATACGGACTTGCTCGTGCGATCAAATCAACAAAATAACATCAAAAACTATGAACTTAACCTCGAAACTCATGTTTTTCTCAAGAACAATCAAATTTTCTAACTTTTCAATCGAACGTCCGAATCACATCAAATCAACTCTGCCTCTCACCAAATTTCACAGTTAGGACTTAAGTATCATAACAAACATGTACCGGGCTCCGGAATCAAAATACGGGCCCGATACCAACGATTTCACACATTAATTCATTTATTTATTTCCTGTAAAAACCAGCACAACAATTTTCTTCAAAATTTGTTTTCTAAGGTTATGGACCTCGGAATTCAATTCTGGGCATACGCCCAAGTCCCATATTTTACTGCGGACTTCCTGTGATCGTCGGAACATGGATTCGGGTCTGTGTTTCTCAAAATGTTGACCAAAGTCAACTAAAACCCAAATTTAAACTCTAAAATTTATTATTTCTCATATTTCCACATAAAAGCTCTCTGGTTTCACGCCTGAACTGTGCACGCAAATCGAGGTAATTAAAATTAATGTTTTTAAGGCTAATAAGCCTAGAATGGAGTCTTAATTCATAAAATGACCCTTTCGGTCCTCACAATCTCCACCTCTAAAACAAACTTTCGTCCTTGAACGGACATAGAAAATTACCTGAACTAGCAAACAAGTGGGGATATCTACTCTGCATATCCGACTCGGACTCCCAAGTAGCTGCCTCGATGGGCTGACCTTTCCACTACACTCGAACTGAAGGATAACTCTTTGACCTCATTTGATGAACCTGCCGCTCTAAAATGGCTACCGGCTCCTCCTCATAAGTCAAATCCTTATCCAATTGGACATAACTTAAATCTAACACGTGGGACGAGTCACCATGATATTGCCGGAGCATAGACACATAGAATACCAGATGAAATGAGGATGACCCTAGAGGCAACGCAAGTCTATAAGGTACCTCCCCCACTCTCTCGAGAATCTCAAATGGCCCGATATACCTAGGGCTCAATTTTCCCTTCTTCCCAAATCTCATAAACCCTTCATGGGCGATACCCGAAGTAATACTCTCTCTCCAACATTGAATGCTACAACACAAACCTTACGGTCGGCATAACTCTTTTGCCTGGACTGAGCTACACGAAGTCAATCCTGTATAACCTTTACCTTATCTAAGGCCTCTTGAACTAAGTTTGTACCCAATAACCGAGCCTCTCCCGGCTCAAACCACCCAACTGGAGATCTACATCGTCTACCATATAATGCCTCATAGGGAGCCATCTGAATGCTCGACGGGTAGCTATTATTGTAGGCAAACTCCGCTAACGGAAAGAACTGATCCCAAAAACCTCCAAAGTCAATAACACAAGCGTAGAGCATATCCTCCAAGATCTGAATAGTACGCTCGGACTGCCCGTCCGTCTGAGGATGAAATAATGTGCTCAACTCAATCTGTGTACCCAACTCACGTTGAACTGTCCTCCAAAAGTGCGAGGTAAACCGCATACCTCAATCAGAAATGATAGGCATGGTCACACAATGAAGGCGAACAATCTCTCAAATATATATCTCTGCCAACCGCTCCGAAGTATAAGTACTTGCCAATGGAATGAAATGTGATGATTTAGTCATCCTATCCACAATAACCCAAACCGCGTCGAACTTCCTTTCTGAGTTCAAGGTTGTCTTGAGCTTCTGAAAGCTCTCCTCACACTCGTCCGACCATTTGGATGGGGCACCTTTCTGAGTCAATTTAGTCATTGGGGATGCTATAGATGAAAACCCCTCCACAAAACGACGATAGTAACCCGCCAAACCTAAGAAGATCCTGATTTCCGTGGCTATAATGGGTCTAGGCCAGTTCTTGACTGCCTCAAGCTTTTTAGGATCTACCTGAATACCCTTTGCTGATACGATGTGACCCAAGAAAGCTACTGAATCCAACCAAAACTCACACTTTGAAAAATTTGCATGCAATTGATTATCCCTCAAAGTCTGGAGCGCTATACGGAGGTGTGGTTCATGCTCCTTTCGGATGCGGAAGTATATCAAAATATCATCAATGAACAAAATTACTAAAGAATCCATATGAGGCTTGAAAACCTGATTTATCAAGTCCATAAAGGTTGTTGGGGCATTCGTCAAGCCAAAAGACATCACCAGAAATTCATAGTGCCCATACCTCGTCTGAAAGGCTATCTTAGGAACATCGGACGCCCTAATCTTCAACTGATGGTAGCCCGATCTCAGATCATTTTTCGAAAGCACACTGGCACCCTGAAGTTGATAAAAAAAATCATCAATTCTCGGCAATGGATATTTATTCTTTATGGTGAGTTTATTCAACTGCTGGTAATCTATACACATCCTCATAGATCCATCCTTCTTCTTCACGAACAAAACCGGTGCACCCCAGGGCAAGACACTAGGACTAATGAAACCCTTATCAAGCAAGTCTTCCAACTGCTCTTTTAATTCTTTCAATTCAGGTAGGGCCATCTGAAATGGAAGAACCGAAATGGGCTGAGTGCCCGGAGCCACATCAATGCAAAAATCAACATCCCTGTAGGGTGGCATCCCTGTCGGGTCTGCAGGAAACACCTCGGGAAACTCGCAAACAATTTTCACCGATTCTAAAGAAGAAACCTGAGCATTAAAATCACGAATATGAGCCAAAGAAGCCAAACATAGCTTCTCAACCATGCGACGAGCCCTGGCATAAGAAATCACTCTACTGGGAGAATGACCAGGAGTCCCTTTCCACTCTAATCGAGGCAACCCCGGCAAAGCTAATAAAATTGTCTTGGCGTGACAGTCCGAGATGGCATAATAAGGTGACAACCAATCCATGCCTAATATGACATCAAAATCAACCATGTCTAGAAGCAAAAGGTCTACACTAGTTTCAAGACCCTCAATGACTACTACACACGAACGATACACACGATCTACCACAATAGCATCCCCTACCGGCGTAGACACATAAATAGGGACACTCAAGGAATCACGGGGCACAACCAAATACGAGGAAAAATATGATGACACATAAGAATAATTAGCCCCCGGATCAAACAAAACTGAGGCATTTCTATTGCAAACAAAAATGATACTTGTGATAACAGCATCGGAAGACTCCGCCTTAGGTCTGGCTAAAAATGCATATAATCGGGGCTGGGCTCCACCACCCTGAACTATGTCTCTGGGAGGACCTCTGATAGGCGAGCCTCCACCTCAAGTAGGCTGTCCTCCACCCCTAGCGGTCTGACCTCCACCTCTAACAATCTGGCCCCTACCTCTAGCTATATGACCCCTACCCCTAGCTGGTTGGGCAGGTGGTGTTGCAGGTGGTGCCAGAACTATGGCACGAGAACCCTGGTACTAATGTTGATTACTTGAAAATTTCGGACAAGCTCTCCGAATATGCTCATATTCACCACACTCAAAGCATCCCTCCTGATATAAAGATTGACCCTGACGAGCCGGCTGACCTCGATAATAACTTTGCAGAGGAGGTGCTCTGATAGGAGCTGATGGTGCATTGTAGACTGGCTGAGCAGAAGGAGGCGTATAAGAACCACGACCACCTGAGGTACCATGTGAAGCTTGAAGTGCTGAATGAAATGGCCTGGAAGAATGGCCTCTGCTAAAAGAAACCCTGCCTCCAAATGAGGTGTCGTTGAATCCATCGGAATGGCGAGGTCTCTTGTCTGACCCCTGACCTCCCATCCCGAGAACCGTCTCAACTCTCCTGGCCACATTGGCCGCATCCTGAAAATTAATCTCGGTCCTTGTCTCATTGTCCATTTGCAACCTGATGGGCTGAGTAAGGCCCTCAATAAATCTCCTGACCCGCTCTCTCTCTGTGTGGGTAACAAAAGAATAACATGTTTAGCCAAATCCACAAAGCGATTCTCATACTAGGTCACATTCATGTTGCCCTGCTGAAGATGCTCATACTGACGATGATTCTCCTCTCTAGTAGTGATAGGAAAAAACTTTTCAGAGATATGAAAACTAATCCCAAGTCAAAGTAGGTGACCCAGCTGGTCTAGTCAACAAATAATCCCTCCACCATTTCTTGGCGGAACCAGTCATCTGAAAAGTGGCAAAGTCGACGCCATTGGTCTCCAAAATACCTATGTTCCGAAGAACCTCATGAAAGCTATCAAAGTATTCCTGAGGATCCTCTGAAGTAGCACCACTGAAATGAACAGGGAAAAGCTTGATAACCTGTCCAGTCTCCACAAAGAATCGGTGGACATAGCTGCCCCATCAACAAGCGATGTTGCAGCAACTAGCTGAATTACCCCAACTGGATTGGCTGCTGGGGTCTGAATATGGGGAGTAGCAATCTTCCTAGGAGTGTGGGTGGCAGGAGTCTGGACTCCTCCTCCAGCCTGAGATACGGCTGCTGCCACAGAGAGTGTGCTTGTATGGGCTACGCTCTCCATAAGACCCACTAATCGGACTAGAGCATCCTAAAGCACCGGGGTAGAAATAAACCCCTCTGGGACCTGAGTTGGTCCCGCTGGAATGGTTTGAGCTTGAACCCCCTTATTAATCTCTATCTGGGGCTCTGCATATGGGGATGTTGTCTGAGAAATGGGCTGAGTCCTGCCCCTGCCTCAGCCTCTGGCGTGGCCTCGACCTCTGCCCCTAATAGGAGTTGCTGTTGCTGGAGGACCGTATTGTTGGTCAGCGGAAGAGGAAGCACGTGTTCTCACCATCTGCGAGAGAATAGAAGAGTCCGATCAGTATTAGAGATAACAAGAATCGCACGACAGAGTAAAAGTAAAATGAGTTTGTTCCTAACTTCATAGCCTCTGAGAGATAAGTACAGACGTCTCCGTACCAATCCTTCAAACTCTATTAAGCTTGTTCATCAATTGTGAGACCTGGGCAACCTAGTGCTCTAAAAAGGAAATCTAATACTTTCCAATAAATGACTTCATGAATAATATTTGAAATAATAAAACGAACCGCAAACTATAACTTAAATGTACAACTACCCAAGGTCTGGTGTCACAATTCACGAACTACTAAAGAATACTACAAGTATTTGGCTGAAAGAAATATGTCTCTGTTTTGAATGAAATAAAACAGCAATCTAAGTAATAAAGGGAAGACTCCAAGAATCTGCGGACGCCAGCAGATCTACCTCGTGTCTCCGTGTCAATGCTCAACTACTAGTCAAAGTATCAGCTCTGACCGAAACCTGGATATGCACAAGAAGTGCAGAGTGCAGTATCAGTATAACTGACCCCATGTACTGAGTAAGTGTCGAGCCTAACCTCGACGAAGTAGTGACGAGGCTACGACGGGGCATTCATAATATAACTTGTAAGCAATGTATAATACAGCAAGAAGGAAATCCTAAACTAAATAAACAATAATTTGTAGCAATTAATAAAATAACTCAAATAACTTTCCCAAATCACATCTATAACCAATCCTCACAAAAATTTCCAAGTTTCACTTTAAACTAACCGTAAGTGCAGAGTATGAGAAACAATAGAGTAAAATAGTAAGTTTTCCAGTCTTTATGTTTAAAATCAGTAAAACATGAATATCCTCCATTATTGCTCCTTGTTGTGGCGCGCAATCTGCTCCCACCTGTATACCCTTATTGTTTCTCCCTATATATATATATATATATCATCCTTATTTCTCCTGTTGCGGCGTGCAACCCGATCCCACCTGTCCACCCTTATCACTCTTTGTTGCGGCGTACAACCCGCTCCCACTAGACAATCACATCTCTTTATATATAAAAGATCTCACAATTTACTTCAAAGCCTTTCACAATATTTATGTCTCAACAATTATAAATAGAAAGCTGTACTATTCATAAATTTTATCAATTATCATTTCACAATGAAACCAACCGGAATACATAGTAAAACACTGTCAACCAGCTCACCCTCTTTATGTATCACAATGAAGCCAGGGGAATAACCAACACTTCCAAAATACTAGAAACAATACTTAACAACAAGTTGACGAAACCAAGTAGACATGGAGGAATCAATGATCATAAAACAATTAATCCAGGGATCAATTAAATTGAAAACGGGGAAGGGATCATGTTCCACAAATAATTTGGTGATGCATATATACTCGTCACCTTACCTATACACCACAAACATGCAAATTCACATAGCATTTAAGTTGGGGATTCCTATTCCCTCAAGTCAAGGTTAAACCAAGCACTTACCTCAATTTCACAAGCAATTCACTGCTCAAGCACATCTTTTCCATTAGAATTTGCCTCTAACCCGCTCGAATCTAATCACAATTGGTTCAATATCATTAATTATTGCTAAAGGAATTAACTTTAATAAAAAAACTATGGTTTTCCTATGTTTTCTTATCAAAACACAAAAATCGACCCCGGGGCCGCTTGGTCTAAATTCGAGGCTCAGACCAAAACTCGTTTACCCATTCTCCCCCGAGCCTGGATATACAATTGGTTTTGGAATCTGACCTCGATTCGATGTCTAAATTCCCAAAATTTGAAATTCCTAAGTTCTACCCAAAAATCCCAATTTTTACCATGAAAACTCTAGATTCTAGGTTGAAATCTTGTTAAAAGTTGTTAAGGATTGAAAGGAATTAGTTAGAGATCACTTACAAAGTATATGGAGAAGTTTGGGTCTTTGGAAAATCGCCTATGGAGGCTTAGGGTTCGAGAGAATTGAAAAATGGGTGAAAATCCCGTCTAAAATCTCACTTAACAGGATGCAGTTATCGTAATTGCGACTCCTTCAAAATTTATGTTGCCTTCGCATTTCCGACATCTGGGCCTGCTGGACATACTTCGCATTTGCGAAGTAAATCTCGCATTTGCGAGGTTTCCCTTCCCAGGACTTCTTCGTATTTGCGACAAAAATGTCGCATTTCCCAGGCCGGCAACCTTCGCATTTGCGAAGCCTGTTCTCGCATTTGCGAGATCAGAGGCCTGTGCCAAAACACCAGATGCACCAACTAAGATTTCTAAGTTCTAATCACTTTGTAGCCTACCCGAAACTCACTCGAGCCCTCAGGGCTCCAAACCAAACATGCACGCAAGTCTAAAAACATCATACGGACTTGATCGTGCGATCAAATCATCAAAATAACATTAAAAACTACGAATTTAACCTCAAAATTCATGTTTTTCTCAAGAACACTCGAATTTTCTAATGTTTTAACCGGACGTCCAAATCATATCAAATCAACTCCGATTCTCACCAAATTTCACAGTTAGGACTTAAATATCATAACAAACCTGTACCGAGCTCCGGAACTAAAGTACGGGCACGATACCAACGATTTCACATTTTTAATTCAATTCTTTAATTCCTGTAAAAACCAGCACAACAATTTTCTTCAAATATTATTTTCTAAGGCTAGGGACCTTGGAATTCAATTCCTGGCATACGCCCAAGTCCCATATTTTATTGTGGACATCCCGGGATCGTCGGAACATGGATCCGGGTCTGTTTTCTTAAATTGTTGACCAAAGTCAACTAAAAACCAAATTTTAACACTAAAATTTATTATTTCTCATATTTCCACATAAAAGCTTTATGGTTTCACGCATGTACTGCACATGCAAATAGAGGTAATTAAAATTAGTCTTTTTAAGGCTAATGAGACTGGAATGGAGTCTTAGTTCATAAGATAACCCTTTGGGTCATCACAATTTAACTAGCCATATTTGACTAGCAGGATGATCATGTCTAGTATCGACCAGGTAAATACTTTGTACCATAATACTCCTTCTTATATGATTTTAGTTTTTCTGTAAGTATGTGTAATTATGAATATGTTACAATTTCCTTTTTCTACTATTGTAATCCATGTTTTCTTATTGTAGTTGAACTATAGGAACATTTTCCCTACTCGTGAAGAGATGTCAACGATGAACATCGTCGCACTTTTTGAAGTTAATGTCGATGATGTTGCATCAGGAAGGTGTCTACCTTTCACTGATAATTTTGTCTCTGCATCTCCACCTTGTCCTCAGAATATGGAGCAACAGTCTAAACGACCTTATCCGTAGAATACGGAGCAACAACTCATACCGAGTTATGATAGTTCGTTGTGCATTGATCACTTGAATGCTGAAGTTGAGAAGTTGAGGAGTGTCATTGGAAAGGTACTGGAGCTTTGGCTTTTCTGTAGTTTTATCAGTACTATTTGTATATACATGATTTTTTGGTTATAAACATGGTTGGTGATTTACTTTTGTTGTTTTTCTGGTGTAGTTGACTGATACAGTTACGACACTCAGTAGTTATGTATTTTCTCCATTGAAGAAGTATTCAGTTTTATGAATATTAAGGAAATCAAGAAAACAAGGGAGGAGGTTACTGATTCTAAGGTAATATTTTACTGATAAAGCCATATCACTTAACAGTTATGCCTTCTCTGAATCATCACTTAACAGTTATGCCTACTCTTTCTATTATTTTTTATTATATTCGTCAGTGCGTGTCGGATGACAATGCATGTGGTCTCGACGAATATGATGGCTATCAATATAATGTTGTTCGGACTTTGTCGATCAAGTGATTCAAGAAAACATGCTAGCTGACCAAACAGATTTAGGTGTCAAAGCAAACGAGGGAGTTACTGATGATGTTGATCATGGTATTCGTTCTGCATTTTTTCATTTTTTTATCTGATTTTTCTTTTCTTCATTTTGAAAGTTTTTTATTGTTGATTTTCTCTGTCTAAAGGGAAACATGTGATCTCAAGGGTTATACATTTTGGGATGACATTGGCAATAAAGATTTAGCTGCGCTACAAATGTCGCAAATTGTGCTTCACAGACCACTCGGCTGTAACGACCCGACCAGTCGTTTTGCGTATTAGGACCCCGTTCCCCTAAATGAGACTTCCAGTAGCGGCTTATTATGATTTATGACTTGCGGGGACAGGGTGGTTCGGTATTTGGAAGTGTTTAGAGTGCTATAGGAACACTTGGTTCCTTAAGGTTGGCCTTTTTGGCCAAATTTGACTTCGGTCAACATTTTTAGCAAACGACCTCGGAATCGAGTTCCGACAGTTTCAGTAGCTTCGTAGGATGATTTCAGACTTGGGCGTATGTTCGGAACGGGTTTTCAATGACTCGGGAGCATTTCGGCGCCCAATATAGAAATAGGGATTTCCTTAAATTTGAAATTTGGTTTAGAACGTGATTTGCTGTTATCGAGGTCCGAATGGAATTCTGAGACCGGGAATAGTTCTCTTATGTCATTTATGACTTGCCTGCAAAATTTGCAGTCATTCAACGGAATAATATAGGTCGGTCCGGCGCATCGTTATGGAAATCAAGAACTTGAAGTTCTTAAGTTTGATTTAATTTGGTTTTGGGGTCGAATTCTTAGTTTTGTTGTTGTTTTTCACGTTCTGAGAATTCGGGCGAGTCCGTACCATGAATACAGACTTGCTAGTACCTTTGGACGGGGTCCCGAGGGGCTCGGGTGAGTTTTGGACCCCCGGGAGCTAAGTTCAAGAAACCAGAAAATTTTCTGTCTGGTTTCCTTCTTCGCGGAACGCGTTTGCGAAGAAGGGGTTGGGCTGAGCTATTGAATGCTATGCGTTCGCGAAGCCCACTCCGCGATCGCGATGGGTTGGACCTCTGAACTTCGCGATCGCACCCTCCTCCCCGCGTTCACGATGGGTTGGATCCCTGACCTTCGCGATCGCACCCACGTCTCCGCGTTCGCATAGGTCTAGTCGGTTGGCCTTTGCGATCGCGGGCCCTCTATCACATTCGCATAGAAGGGCCTCAGGGGCCTGGGCCATTTGGCCTTCGCGATCGCGGGCCCTCTGTCGCGTTCGCATAGAAGGGCCTCAGGGGCTTGGGCCATTTGGCCTTAGCGATCGCGGGCCCCCTGTCGCGATCGCGATGAAGGGGCAGCTGGGCAGTGTATTTTTATAGCGAGATTTAAGTTATTTTCCCAAACTTCTTCTTCTTCCTTGGGATGTTTCAGAGCTTTCAAGAGGGGCAAACAACCTAGCATTGGAGGTAAGTAATTCCTACCATGAACTTGGTTTAATACTTAGACTACTAGTTAAATTAACTATTAAATTAGTGATAATCAAGAATTGGGTAGTAATTTAGGGTTCTTAAGGAAATTGGAGAATTTCTCAAATACTGCTATGAATTCAAGTAAAACTCGCATATTAATGATCCTTAGGCTATGGGTGAGTGATTCTTTCGAGAATTTTCGGAATTCGAGTGTGCGGGCCCGGGGTTGAATTTTTGGGAATGCTTCAAGAATGTTGAAATTATGGAATAAATAGGATAATTTCTCTCCTTTGAGCATGAATTGATATAATTGTACCATATTTGGCTCGTTACGAGTCCTCAGGCGTAGAGCTCGGAGTTTCGGGCACATCCTTGGTCCGAGCGGTAGATTCGACACGAGGTGAGTCTCCTTTCTAACCTTGTAAGAGGGAAATGTCCCCATAGGTGTTCTAATTTCTGCGTGTATTTGTTTTGGGGGCTACTTACGTACAAAGTGACGAGAGTCTGTCCGTAGCGACTATCATGCCATGTCGGGTAGTTTTAGGACTCACAAGCATGTCTGTATGTGCCTTATATGTATCTTTGGGTGTACTTTGAGCTGTATATTGCTTTTGAATTAATATGGAAATGTGGAAAGTTGCATTTGAATTCCTAGTTGATTAATCCTTGTTACAAGTATAGCCCCTACTGAGTTTATTGATATTTCGGTATGTATATGTACGTATTTGAGTCAGCTCGAGTCGCAGGTATGATTCGCGATCGAGGGAAGCTTTATGGTAATTAAATATAAGTGTGCCAGCACTCGAATCGTAGGTATGACTCGCGATCGAGGGAAGCTTTATGGTAATTGAATATAAATGTGTCAGCACCCGAGTCGCAGGTATGATTCGCGAGCGGGGGAAGCTTTACGTCTATTCAGTGTCTAGATATTTCCTTATGACTCCGGCCGGTTGTCTTACCTCTTGTGCGCTTGACTATTTGGTACTATTTTCATTGATATTGACTTGACAGATATTTGGGGGGAAAGGGAAGTGTACATCGTTGCTTATTTTCAGTAGTTTTCCTGGATTTCTATACTTGATATGTATGTTGCTTGCTGTCTCACATGTCTATTGCATTTCGTTATATCCTGTTTTATATTATTACTGTTGGACCTTAGTGAGTGTCAAGTCGACCTCTCGTCACTACTTCTTCGAGATTAGACGGGATACTCACTAGGTACATATTTACTTATGCATGCTGCACTTCTGTACTTAACTGTACAGGTTCTGAGGTTGGTGCGTCTGGTTATCAGACCGGAGCTCGATACTGACTATAGTGGGCCTGACTTCACGGTGAGCTGCTTCTCCTGACGATCCTCAACAGCGCCTTGGAGTTTCCTTTTGCTTATTTCCCGTCTACTTGTTTCAGACTATGGGATTGTATATATATTTTGTCTCTAGTATATGTTCAGTTAGATTGCCTGTGATATCCGTGACACTAGTTCCTAGCACACACGTAGTGGTTATTTTAGGATTTTGGGTTGTATATATATATATATATATATATGCTCGTGTATTGGCTCATGCTTCTTTATGGCTACTTCATCTACCACTGGGTTATTATCCTTCGATATCATGTTTTAACTTGTTAAAATTCGGTAAATGGTGAACTATTTAATCAAATAAAAAAGAACACTTAGTGAAATTTATGTTGGCTTGCCTTCACGACCAGAGTTAGGATTTTGGGTCGTGACATCGTCATAGACGTAGAAGAGGATTATATTTCCTGAACAATTGGTTCAACAGAAAATACCAGGAAAATAGGCCAAATCTCTGTATTTGCTAGTTTGTTATTTGGGGGCATCAGGATCGACGCACAAGCTCATTTTTTGTATCAAGCATCCTTTCACGATCAATATTGATATTTTGATCCCTTTTTGCCTTTGGCCAAAGAATTTTGCGCGTTTGTTGATAATGAGATAGATACAAGTCAAAGGTAGCTTAACTTTCTTTAAGCTTTCATGTTTTGATTTTATACTTGTCAAGAAAGGTAGTTCTGATTACTTTTTGTTTTTTTTTAATTTGAAGTGCCAAAAATATTTATACCGATGAAGTAAATAAGATTACAGAAGCTTTTAATTTTTGCTCGTGTCATGTGACCACGAAGGATTGCTCTACTCGCTTGAGTATTGTGGTCGGCATTTAATTGACACGGTATTTAGTAACTTTCTGTCCTAATGCCATTTTCTTTGTTGCGTATCTTTATTGTTTGAGACCCCTCATTGTGTACATAACTTTGTATAATCAAATACAAGATTATTGTATAATCACAGTATAAGATTGTATAACCTTGTATAAATATGTATAATTATGTATATTACTATATAAATTTGTATATTTAAAAAAATTGCTTCATATATTGACTTTTTTATCGTACTTTGAATCATTTAGTAGTGATGGTTGTTTTTGTTTTATTTTTCTTGTCTCAGCACTTGGAGGTCATCTTTTACTATTTGAGGAAGAGGGGAAAATATGGGCCGAATGTTGCTACAACCAACTTTGCCTTTGGTAACAAGATCAATTCACTATATAAATATTTCAAAGTGAAGCAAGTTCCTTCTGTGATTCCTGAAGGGCATGAAATAGAATAGTACATTAGTGGCTTTTATTGTGATGTAAATGTAGTGTGGCACACTGTTGACCACGTGGTATTCCCTATTTATGTCAAGCGTGGAAGAGCTAAATTGGGCCACTGGGATTTGGGGTTGTTTACGTTCATGGATAGGTGCATCCACATCTATGACTCTAACTGTGGAGCTATTAATAATAGTCTTGCTTTGGATGTTGCATTACCTTATGCCATTTTGTTACCTTACTTCTTGAAAAGTTCTGATTTTTATGTCGAGAAGAAGGGCATTGATTTGAACAGTGGTGCATATACCGCTAAATCCCATTCTGATACTTTTCAGGTTAATCAGGTTAATAATGTGCCACAACATATCAAATGGTAGGTTAATCTCAGTCGTTTTACTATTTTGTTATTTGTGTACTTATTTACTGTAACGTGCAGAGAATCTGTTTTTTAATTACAGTGATTGTGGTGCTTTGTTGTTAGCTTTGCTGAGTACTTCATCCTGGGTAAATAAATTCGAAAAGATAATTTTGACATTGATACACTTCGCACCGGGTGGGGATCTCTATTGTGGGATTATGGAAGGAAAAACAACAGTCTGATGCAATTAGCGGTGATGAAATCACATGGAGACTTTTCAGGAAAAGGAAGAGGGCACGACCGAGAAAGTAGTTCTGTTTTTTTCATTTTAATGTAGATGACTTTATTTTTGTGTAGTTTGTGGTAGTCATTACACATTGTGGTTGTGAATGTATTACATTTTAATGAATATTTCAGTTTTTTTTTTTAACAAAGTATGTATTTTCTTTATTATTGCAGTTTTGTCAATGTTGCAAGGTTTATACATATGTTACAATAATATACATAGTTATACAATTTTATACAAACTTACACTCTCATTTATACACTTGTATACATATAATGACATTGATTGTTTGCAGTAGGGTTTTGCATTTGTACAATCTATCGATATATTTAGCATCATTAAAAAGAGTAACACACTATTATTGGATAATCAAAACATGCATAGTGAAACATATTTAACATAATTGCAACATATAGTGTAGATTGTAATTATTTATTGACATTTGTAACGTAATTGTTTGTGAAACTTAACTACTCAACATGGCAACATTTGTAATAGGAAGTGTTATGTTTCCAACTATTTATTTTGGTTGATTCCTACATGTTTTTCTGTTGTGACCACTTTTTCCACACACAAAACATGAAAACCCCTCTTATACTCATTCTCTAGAGCTGGTTTGAGTCTTTCCATTCTTGGCCTTCCTGCATTTCTTCTCCCTTTAGGTGGTTGGACCATATCTTCCAGTATCTCTGTTGGGATTACCCATAAACTCTCATCTGGCATCGGATTCACTGAAAATTCATAAGTTCTAAGGAGGTTATCATTTTTGTAGTAAAAAGAGCAATAGTGTCGGGTTTCAGTTGCTGGTTCTTCAAAATCGCCCAATGCGGACATGGAAGTTCATCCATTTGAAATCTGCCGTAACTGCATATTCCCTCTTCAAGGCACACTATGTTTCACCTTACCCCTTCAAGAACAGTATATAATTTCTCCATAACAGGCCTCACCTGCAAAAGTTTTTTTTAAAATAAAAGTTGAAGCACATTATACATTATTATACAGAGTTATACATCCTTATACAAACTGTAAAATGCAATTCAACAATGTCGTGCATCATTATAATTAGTTCGTTTTACCATCATTTGCTCTGATGCAATCAAATTTTTCTGATGGAGTTTGTCGTACTTTTCGCCAAGCTCTATAGATGTCTCCATTGCATTCTTCTGTTTTTGTTGTTCCAGTGTTGTAGAAAAATTTTCATATACTCCAGCAATCGCATTATTGGTGGATCTCTAGCATCTTTGTTTGCTGCATTAATTGACTCTCCAATATTGGAAGTCATTACCATCGACCTTTTCACTTTGGAGTATGCCCTAGACCACCTTCCGTAGCCAATTTCGAACAAGTAAGGTTGCACCCTCAGATCAATTTTGCACATCTTTGTCATATGGTAGTCAAACTTCTCTATCGTGTAAGCTCAAGCCAAAGCGAAGAAGATATCCTTCAATTGTTTATGATGTTACTTGAATGTGCGTTTGACATTTGTGATGACCCAAAGGGTCATATTATGAATTAAGTCTCCATTATAGGCTCATTAGCCTTAAAAATATTAATTTTATTTACTTAAATTTGCGTGCGCAGTCCGGGCGTGAATCCGGAAAGACTTTATGTGAAAATACAAGAAATAATAATTTTTAGAGTTAAAAATTTGATTCTAGTTGACTTTGGTCAATATTTTGAGTAAACGGACCCAAATCCATGTTCCGACTATCTCGGGAGATCTGCAGCAAAATAGGGGACTTGGGCGTATTCCCGGAATTGAATTCTGAGGACCCTAGCTTTAGAAATCAATTTTTGAAAGAAATTGTTATACTAAATTTTAAAGGAAATAATGAAATGAATTAATGTTTGAAATCGTTGGTATCAGACCCGTATTTTGGTTCCGAAGCCTGGTACAGGTTTGTTGTGATATTTAAGTCCTATTTGTGAAATTTGGTGAGAATCGGAGTTGATTTGACGTAATTCGGACGCCCGGTCGAGACATAGTGAAATTGAAGTGTTCTTGAGGAAAAATCATGAGTTTGAGGTTAAATTTGTAGTTTTGATGTTATTCTGATGATTTGATCGCACGAGCAAGTCCTTGTGATGTTTTTATACTTGTGTGCATGTTTGGTTTGGATCCCCGAGGGCTCGGGTGAGTTTCAGATAGGCTACGGAGGGTTTAGACTTAGAAAATCTAAGCTGGTGCATCTAGTGTCTGTCCCCAGGTCTCTGATCTTGCAAATGCGAGATCAGGCTTCGCAATTGCGAAGCTGACAGACCGGGGAAATGCGACATTTTGTTTGCAAATGTGAACCAGTCCTAGGAAGGTCATCCTCGCAAATGCGAGATTTACTTCGCAAATGCGAAGACTGCCCAGCAAGCCCAGAAGTCGCAAATGCGAAGGCAGCAGTAATTTCGAAGGGTTCGCAACCCTTGATCGCATTTGCGATAACTGTAGCCTATTAAGTGGAATTTTAGACGGGAATTTCACCCATTTTTCAACTCTCTCAAATCCTAAACCTCCATAGGCGATTTTTCAAAGACCCAAACTTCTCCAAATCATAGGTAAGTGATTTCGAACTAATTTCTTTCAATCTCTTACTACTTTTGACAAGATTTCAACCAAAAATCTAGAACTTTTATGGTAAAATTTGGGATTTTTGGGTAGAACTTAGGAATTTCTAAATTTGGGAATTTAGACCTCGAATTGAGGTCGGATTCCAAAACCAATTATATTTCCGGGCTTGGGGGAGAATGGTTAAACGGGTTTTGGTCTGAACCTCGAGTTTAGACTAAGCGGGCCCGGGGTCGATGTTTGTCTTTTGATAGGAAAACATAAGGAAACCATACTTTTTCATTAAAGTTATTTCCTTTAGCAATAATTAATGATATTGAACTAATTATGATTAGATTCGAGCGGGTTAGAGGCAAATTCTAAAGGAAAATTTGTGATTGAGCAGTGAGTGGCCTACATAATTGAGGTAAGTGTTTGGTTTAACCTTGACTTGAGGGAATAGGAATCCCCAACTTAAGTGCTATGTGAAATTGCATGTGTGTGGTGTATATGTGAGGTGATGAGTATCTATGAACCACCAAATTGTCTATTTAGCATGTTCCCTTCCCTATTTACAACTTATTATATGCTTGTCTTAATTGTTCCATGATTATTAAGTGCTTCCATGTCTACTTGTTCTGCCTACTTGATGTTTTTAGAGATTGTTTTCCTCTATTTGAAAGTATTAATTGTTCCCCAGTCACATTGTGGTACCTTTTGGTTGAGCGGGTTGTCAGTGTATTCATGATACTTTTCAGTTGGTTTCGCTGTGTGGTGATAATTGGTGAAGTTTCTGAATAGTACAACTTCCTGTCTATAATAGTTGAGACATAAATATGGTGAAAGACTTTGATCTAAATTGTGAAACTTTTTAATCGAGATTGGCTTGGTCTTCAGTCTACCCTAATGAAACCTAAAATCTCACTCCCTCGCTTTCTCCTTCTGATAGACGATTTCTTCTTATGATAAACCAAACGGGTCGGGCCAACTTCCCAAACACTTGCTTTACATTCACGTCTCAGTCTATGCGACTGTCCCTAAGGAAGGGTCTGATTCAATTCCGATGCTAGGGTGAGCTAACTCCAAAAAACCCATCCACAGTTCGGATTTCAGGCTGCAACTCGTCTGCATGAAGCCTGAATCGCTAGTAATCGCCGTTTATTATAAATAATGAGATGTGATTGTCTGGTGGGAGCGGGTTGCATGCCGCAACAAGGAGTAATAAGGGTGGCCAGGTGGGATCGGGTTGCACGCCGCAACAGGAGAAATAAGGGTGATAAATATAGGGAGGAGCAATAAGGGTGGACGTGTGGCATCGGGTTGCACGCCGCAACAAGGAGTAATAAGGGAGAATTTTCATGTGTTAATTGATTACAAAATAAAGGCTGGAATACTCATTGTTTTGTTGTTGTCATTTCATATTCTGCCCTTACTGTTATTTAAAGTGAAATTTGGAAAATTTCGTGAGGATTGGTTATAGCTGAGATCTGGAAAAAAAGTTAGCTGAGTTATTTTATTAATTACTGCAAGTTATTGTATATTTAGTTTAGAATTTCCTTCTTGCTTTATTATATATTGTATACAGGTTATTTTGTAAATGCCCCGCCGTAGCCTCGTCACTACTTCGTCGAGGTTAGGCTCGGCACTTACCAGTACATGGGGTCGGTTCTACTGATACTGCACTCTGCACTTCTTGTGCAGATCTAGGTTCTGGCCAGATTTGAGTTTCGAGTAGTAGCCGAGCAATTACATGGAGACACGAGATAGATATGCTGGCATCCGCAGATTCTTGGAGTCTTCTCCTTATTAGTTATTTACTGTTTTATTTCATTCAAAACAGACATATGTTTTCTTTCAGCCAAATACTTGTAGTATTCTTTAGTAGTTCGGGAATTGTGACTCCAGGCCCTGGGTAGCTATATTTATTAGCATTAGTTCGTGGCTCGTTTCACTTTTCGAATTTTATTTTTGATATCGTTTATGGGACAGTATTAGATTCCGTTTCATTTTAAACTGATTACTCATGCTTAAATAAATTCTTAAACAAAAATGATTATTTAATTTCTAACATTGGCTTGCTTATCAAGTATGTGTTAGGCGTCATCACGATCCCGATGGTTGGGAATTTGGGTCGTGACAACATTCTACCACAAGTGAAACATGCAAATACAATGTGGAACTTCTGGATATACAACTTTTGTGGCATTGAAGATGCTTTCATTTCTATCTGAAGCTATACACATCCCTTCTGTAACACCAAAAGTACCCTTTATGTGGACGAAGAACCACTCCCAAGATTTATTATTCTCTGAATCTACAATTGCATATGCAAGTGGAAGGATTTTTCCAATTTATACAAAGTAGATATTAGGATTCAGACAATTATACAAATCTTATACACATGTAATACACGAATATACAACTTTATACATACTGCAAATCTTATAAAACAGCACCTCTGAAATCCTATACACATTTATACATGAAACTACAACATTATACAAACTGCAGAAACAAGGTACATGCAATCAACTCACCAACTTCATCCTCTGTGCAAGCAGTCAATATGGTACCATTATATGCTGCTTTAAGGAAACTTCCGTCAACAACTATTATCAGCATGCAATGCTCCCAACCCTTGATTGTCACGACCCGAAATCCCATCGTCGGGACCGTGATGGCGTCTAACGTTGAACCCGCTAGACAAGCCAATGTTCCAGTCAATATACTCATTTCCTTATTATTAGGCATTTGAAATAAAAGTAATAAGGAGAACAAATATGAATAAGAGTACGGAAGCTATGAAATTCAATAACTTAAGTACTTAATATTACAAAATCCATAATAAAACCCCCAGAACTTGTATCACAACTTCACGGACTGTCTAAGATTATTAAAAACAAAGAGTCTGAATAAACATATACAACTGTCTTAGAAATACAAAGAAAAGACAGAGAAGGGAAAGAGATAGGAGGCTACGCCAAGGCATGCGGATGTCTGTAGGACTACCTCAATGTCGCCTGTGGACTGAAGGATACTCCCTCGATCAGTGTCCACCAGGTTCGGTACCGTAATCTGCACAACATAAAGAAGAGCATGTGTAGCATCAGTACAACCAACCCCATGTACTGAGTAAGTGTCGAGCCTAACCTCGGCAAAGTAGTGACGAGGCTAGGACACGACAAATAATAAACACCTATGCAATTCAATAATATATAATAGGAATAACGGCAGGAAATAAACAGTTGAGTGTAAAACGGGGGAGAACATGTTGGGGACAAGGAGAAAACAATTACTGAATCACAGAACAAAGCAACATTCTAAGAATCACAAATAGCAGCAAGAACTAAACACATAGAACAAACAAGTGCACGACATCACCCTTCGTGCTTTACTCTCATCCTCACCAAAACAAGTGCACGGCATCACCCTTCGTGCTTTTACTCTCATCCTCACCAAAACAAGTAAATAAATACACGGCATCACCATTCGTGCTTTTACTCTCATCCTCACAATGCAATGAATAAATAAAACGGCACGACATTATCCTTCGTGCTTTTAAATATCAAATCATGGCACGACATCACCCTTCGTGCTTTACACTCTCATCCTCACAATGCAATAAATAAATACACGGCATAACCCTTCGTGCTTTACACTCTTCCTCACCCAAACAATATCAAGAACAACAATTTGGCAAGGAAAATCCACAACATAAACCATAAATCACAATATCCCGGCAAGGGAACAATAACAGAAATATCACCGCCCCGGCAAGGGACACAGCTATAACCAATCTCGCTCAAATGTATAACTTAACAAAATAGTCCTCAACCGAACAACTAATCAACAGTGTTCACAAACAAGTATTTCCAACAATTGAATAATCTCCAAAATGAAATCTACTTCATAACACAGTGAATATCGAAGTAAAACACATATACCATAAGAACCGACTCACGGACATGCTTGACACCAATGTATAGGTACTCGTCAGCTCACCTATACATTGAACATGGAATAAACACGTAGCATATGACTCAACACCTATTCTCTCAAGCTAAGGTTAGGCCAAACACTTACCTCGACTCCAAGGATCCAAATCAAGCGTCTACCACCGCTTTTCCTTTCGAACCCGACTCCAAATCAATCGTATCAAGACATAATTGACCCAATAACATCAATAAATGCTTAACAATTCAATTCCAATGCTTAATTATAGATTTCCCAACATTCTTCCCAAAATTCCAAAAATCGACCCTAGACCTGCTTGGTCAAAACACAAAGTTCGAACCAAAACCCGATCACCCATTCACCCACGAGCCTGAATATATAATTTGTTTTGAAATCCGACCCCAAAACGAGGTCAAATTTCCAAATAATAAAAAAGCCCTAACTCTACCCAAATCCCCAATTTTCTACCTTTAATTCCATATTTTTAGGCCTAGAATCTAATGAATGTTTATAAATATTAAAGAAAACGAGGTTTGGATTACTTACCTATGAAGTATGGTGAAAAGGTTCTTC
>ML272200.1:55831-66169 GCA_005239495.1 Nicotiana undulata | reverse complement strand
GGTTACTATATTTGACAACGATCGCTTACATTCTTTTAAGGTGTAAATTGAGCGTATCACATACCAAGGAGCTGAAGAGGAGAATAATGCAGAATATGCTCATCAGGGAAAACGTCATCAATATCTAAGTCATCTCTTGGGCGCCCGTTTTCTTCAATTCGAGAGAGATGGTCTGCAACTTGATTTTCAGTGCCCCTCCGGTCTTTGACCTCAAAGTCAAATTCTTGCAATTGAAGGACCCACCGGATCAACCTTGGTTTGGCATCTTTCTTTGCCATAAGATAGCGATGAGCAGCATGATCTGTGAAGAATACCACCTTGGATCCCAAAAGATAAGCCCGAAATTTTTCAAAAGCATAGACAATAGCAAGAAGCTCTTGCTCTGTCACTATGTAGTTCATTTGGGCCCCGTTAAGAGTTTTGCTCGCATAGTAGATAGGATGGAGAATTTTGTTGTGCCTTTGACCCAATACCGCTCCAATAGCTACACCACTGGCGTCACACATCAGCTCGAATGGAAGAGACCAATCCGGTATGACAATAATGGGTGCCGTGGTGAGCTTTTCTTTAAGCTCCTCAAATGCTTTGAGGCATCCTTCATCGAACAAGAACTTGGCATCTTTTTCAAGGAGTTTGCACATAGGACTTGCAATTTTCGAAAAGTCCTTGATAAAGCGCCGATAGAATCCGGCATGACCAAGAAAGCTTCAGATACCTTTCACTGAAGTTGGAGGAGGGAGTTTGGAGATGATTTCAATCTTCGCCCGATCGACCTCAATGCCCTTCTTTGAAATTTTGTGCCCCAAAACAATCCCCTCATCAACCATGAAATGATATTTTTCCCAATTAAGCACAAGATTGGTTTCTTCACACCGTTTTAGCACTTGTCGGAGGTTGTCAAGGCAATGCTCAAATGAGTCACCCACCACCGAGAAATCATCCATGAAGACTTCCAAGAAATCCTCCACCATATCGGAGAATATGGACATCATATATCGTTGAAATGTGGTCGGGGCATTGCACAGCCCAAAAGGCATCTGACTAAAAGCAAAGGTGCCATACGGGCAAGTGAAAGTTGTTTTCTCTTGATCTTCCAAGGAGATGTTGATTTGGTTATAGCCGGAGTATCCATCAAGGAAGCAATAGAAAGATCTTCCCGCTAGCCGATTAAGCATTTGATCAATAAAAGGCATAGGGAAATGATCCTTGCAAGTAGCATTGTTAAGCTTCCGGTAGTCCATGCACACTCTCCATCCGGTGATTGTCCGCTAGGAATAAGTTCATTCCTTTCGTTGTGGATCACTGTCATGCCTCCTTTCTTGGGCACACATTGCACCGGACTTACCCACGGACTATCTGCAATCGGGTAGACAACCCCGGCATCCAACCATTTGATTATCTCCTTCTTGACCACCTCTTGCATAGAGGGATTTAACCTTCTTTGATTGTCTACGCTTGGTTTGCTCCCTTCCTCCAGTTGAATTTTATGTTCACATATGCTGGCGGGAATTCCCCGGATGTACGCTATTGTCCATCCAATTGCTTGTCGGTGCTCCCGCAAGACATTTAGCAATGCATCTACCTGCACATCATTCAACAAAGAAGACATGATTACGGGTAAAGTATTATTAGAGCCAAGAAATTTGTACCTCAAGTGCGATGGAAGTGGTTTGAGCTCAAGGTGTGGTGGCTCCATGATTGAAGGTTTTGCGTTTGGCGTCATTCGATTCTCTAGGTCGAGGGAAAGCTTCTTTGGTGCATATGTATAGGATCCACGCCCTTCCAATGCGTTGACCATCTCCGCATAACCCTCAATGTTCTCATCATCAAAATTTACCAAAATTTCCGCCAATGCCTCTCCGAGGCCCTCTTCTTCCATTTTCATCTCAACGGCATCCTATACCTCATCAACCACATCAATTACCGAAATTCCTTCATAAGCACTTGGCAACTTCAAACCTTTGCTTGCTTGGAAAGTGACTTCTTCATCATTCACCCGGAATTTGATTTCATGCCGTTCCGAGTCCATCAATGCCCTTTTCGTCGCAAGGAATGGCCTCCCTATGATGATAGGAATCTCTTTCTCGACCGCGCAATCCAAGATGATAAAGTCGGCAGGAAGAAAGAACTTCCCCACCTTTACTAGAACATCATCAACAATGCCCAAGGGTTTCTTTATAGTTCGATCGGCCATTTGCAAACGCATGCTAGTTGGTCTCGGCAATCCCAATCCCGCTTGCTTGTAAATAGCAAGAGGCATCAAATTTATACTAGCACCGTTGTCACAAAGTGCTCTAGCAAAATCTCTCAACCCAATGGTGCACGGAATAGTAAAAGCTCCCGGGTCTCCCTTTTTCTCCACAGTTGATGTAGTAATTATTGAACTAACCCGATGAGTCAAACTTACCACCTCATTCTTTGCTGTTCTCTTCTTCGTCATCAACTCTTTCAAGTACTTGGAAAACCCCGACATTTCTTGGAAAGCTTCCAAGAATGGAATATTCACTGACAATTGCTTCAAGATGTCGTAGAATGTTTCGAACTTCCCATCATCCGCTCTTCATGCAAACCGTTGAGGAAATGGAGGACTAGGTCTAGGAATTGGGGGAGGAGCCTTTGGGGTCTCCTTCGCCTTCTCCACGACCTTTCCTTTTCTTTCTCTTTGAATCTCTTCCTCTAGGAGGGTTTCTCCAATCTCAACTACTACCGGCGACTCACTCCGTGCTTCCTCTCCTTTATCATTGTTCTCAACATCAATCACTTTCTCAATCTCGTCTTGTAGCACCTTGCCACTTCTTGTTGTTATGGCCATGCAATGAGATGTCGACCCACTTGGGCCGCTTTTCAGGTTTACCACCATGTCACTTGGAAGTGTGCCTTTTTGCTTGGGAGTTTGCTCTCTTGATAGATCTCTCATTTGCAATTCAAGTTTTTGAATCGAAGCGGTATGTGACCCCACCACCTCGGACATGTTCCTCATTGTTGCATCGCTTTTCTCTTGGTTTTGCAAAATCCTCTCTAGCATCCCTTCCATTTTAGATTCACTTGATGATTGTGAAGAGTTGGAAAAGAAGGGAGCTACGTCTGAGTTAAACTTGGAGATGGAAGTCTTCTTTCCTTTCTCGACGGTGAAGTAAGACCAAGCTCATGAGCTTATTATCCTAGGTCGGAACAAGTTGATAGGACCCCCTTTTTTACGTCCCCATGTTCCCCCCGTGTGGCGACATGGGGGCATTGCACTCTTGGTGGTACATACAGATTGGAGCTTCTATTGGGGTAGTTATTGTTGTTGTTCCACGATCCTTGACCGCCTTGTTCATTGCGCCAATTTTGTTGGCCTTGCCCTTGCGGGTTTGGCCTCCAATTGTTTTGTTGGTGATAACCACCTTGGGAGTTTTGAACATAGTTTGCTTCTTTCCCATTCTTGATTTCCCATCGATTGCATGTCTTCCACAATATTCACTTTCTTGGTTTGATTTTCCTTGAGCATCTTTGTCAATACATCAACATTAGTAGCGAGACCGGCAATTACTTGGTCTCTCTCTTGATTCTCTTTGATCATGTTTGCCAGAGAAGGAGTGCCATAAGAAATTTCCCCAGTTGTATCTTCCGAATGCCAAGCTTGATTGTGCTTAGCCATCTTGTCTAGAATTTGCATAATTCTAGCAAATGACTTATCCATGAAAGACCCATCCGCAGCATTCTTTGCAATTGACTAGGAGAGTGGGTCCAATCCCATGTAAAAAATTTCCATCAAAATATTGTCCGGGAACCCATGGTTCGGTGATCTCACAAGGTACAACTTGAATCGACTTTTGCTTGAAGAAGAATATTTTGTCTCTAAGCTCAGACTTTTTGCTATCCGGGAACCACTTTGAAAAAAAGGCTCGGACTAGCTCCGGCCATGTAGTGATGGTGTGAGGAGGTAAGTTGTGAAGCCATTTCCTTGCCTCTCCTGCTAATGAGTAATTGAATACCCACAACCTCAAGGCGTCATCCGATACATTGGTCTATTTGTGCTGGGCGCACACACCCAAGAAATTCCTTAGGTGTTGCGAGGGGTCATAATCAGTTGAATTGTGAAATAATCCTTCTGCCTTGAGCATCAGAATCATTCCATGGTCCACTTTAAATGTCGAAGCACCAACTATCGATGGAAGTATGGCATTGGAGTCGTCGATGTATTCCTCAATATCGGCGAAAGGATTTTCCTCTTCATCATAATTATCGTCCATTGTGACTTGGGACACCAATACAAAACAAGCAACTTGTGATTGAATAGAAAAATATATAAAGTAAAGTACACACTACTAGTAATTTCAAAACCGTATTCCCCGGCAACATCGCCAAAATTTAATACGCTCAAATTACACTTTAAAATAGTGTAAAGCGGTCGAAGTCAAATATAATAACCAACGAGGTTGGGGTCGAATCCCACAGGGAATAGGTGTGAAAATGTTACTTTGATAGTGTGATCCTTAACTCAAATCATAATTCCATTCCATTAGTAAATGGGGAGACGGGGGTTGGTTGTGTAGTAAACTAATAGAAGTAGTTGCAATGAGATTTACTTAAAAGTGTGGTTAATATGATTAGGTGAACCAAGGTTGTGTCCCCTTTTAATGACTTGTAATGCAAATGGGTATTAATATGATATATTTTTAATGGAAAGTTCTTGATATGCAATTGATTTTTAGATGGCTACCCAATATTTTCCAATAATAGAGTAGTATTTCCTCTTTATAATTTTTCCAAATATAAAAGAGTTGCAATGAAATTCAAATCACTTTATTCCAAATAAAACCATCTTATCCCTAAGTGATTCTATTAAACAAGGTTTAAAGCCTTGAGTCTTTGATATTTACTCTTACCAATTCTAACCCACTTTTCCAAGCTAAGAAAGAATTTATGGCATAAGTTAATGTTTGCAACCACTAACAAGAAATGTATAATGAAGAGTAAATAAATATCAACAACCCATTATGCATATATTCAATGTTAAATACCCAAATACATAACACCCATTTAGGGTCCACAACCTTAGTATTTAAGGCTAGCTACTCATAATAAATGACAAAAAGCTAAGAGTATTAAGTGTCATGAATGCTTACAAACCAAGAATGAAGTGTTATAATGCTTCCAAAAAGAAGAGAATATTCTAATAGGGGAATGTTCTTCAAAGAATGGACAAAAATGACCCACAAAATCCAAGTAAATCCTTTTATAGTGGGCCAAAGGTCGGGTGGGTCACAGAGCAAAATACCCCTGCGGATAGGTTATGCGATAGCATTCCTATCGCATATCAGGAATGCAGTTTGCATCCTTCTTGTTCTCATCGCATAACCAAACCCTAGTTTCCTGGTCATCACCGCATTGTTGATTTGTGGTTCGCATTGTTGATGTGTGACCGCAGATTGACATCGCATTCTTGGTGCAGCTTCAGGCATCGGGGATTCTGCGGTTAAGTATGCGGCTCGCATGTGAGTTATGCGATCGCATACTCGACCGTATTTTAGCTCTTGAGATTGGACCATCTTTTCTGTTGCGGTCTGCGATCCCTGGGTGAATTATGCGTTTCGCATTTGAGTTATGCGATGCTCTCTTGCCAGATATGCAATCGCATAGTGTTGTTCCCCTCACTTTTTAGCTTCTTTGCTTTCTTTTCATGGTCTTGAGTATTTACATCTCATGCAATGCAAAACGTCAAAATTCTATAAGTGTAGAGGGCAAATGCTCTTGAAACAAACTATAATTTAAGTAATTTGGTATTAAATGTGCCGAAATTCTCTGGCACATCACCGACCACATAGCAGATCTGAGAAGTTATTCAATAGGTTGCGGAAATACAATTTGAAACTAAACCCCGCAAAGTGTGCATTCGGGGTTCCCGCTAGCAAATTGCTCGAGTTCATCGCCATCCATCGAGGGATAGAATTGGATCCGTCGAAGTTCAAAGCCATCCAAGAGTTACTACCGCCAAGGAACAAGAAAGATGTGATGAGTTTTCTGGGACGCCTTAACTACATCAGCCGATTCATAGCACAGTCCACAGTTATATGTGAACCAATCTTCAAGATGTTGAAGAAAGATGTTGCAACCAAATGAACCGAGGATTGTCAAAAGGCCTCTGATATAATTAAAGAATATTTGTCAACACTACCAGTCTTTGTACCGCCAGAGCCAGGTAGACCGTGTCTACTCTACTTCGCGATACTGGATGGAGCCTTCGGCTGCGTTCTGGGGCAGCACGACGAGATAGGGAGGAAAGAGCAGGCTATTTACTATCTAAGTAAGAAGTTCACTCCATACGAGATAGGTTTCTGCTCTAAATTGGGTAGACCAGAAGCTAAGGCATTACTTTTGTGCCTATACAACATATCTCATATCAAAGATGGATCCCTTGAAATACATCTTCCAGAAACCCATGCCCACTAGAAAGCTGGACAAGTGGCAAATCCTACTGAGTGAGTTTGACATTGTCTATGTGACTCAGAAGGCTGTCAAGGGACAAACATTGGCATACCATCTTGCTGAGAACCCCGTGGATGGAGAATACGAACCCTTGAAAACGTATTTTCCCGATGAGGAAGTATCATTCATAGGGGAAGACATTGCAAAATCCCATGACGGTTGGAGAATGTTTTTTGATGGAGCGGCGAATATCAAAAGAGTCGGCATTGGAGCTGTCCTGATATCGGAAACTGGTCAACATTAATCCGGTATCTGCTAAACTAATTTTCCCATGCACCAATAATATGGCGGAATATGAAGCCTGCATCTTAGGGATCAACATGGCCATTGACATGAATGTTCAAGAGTTGCTAGTAATTGGTGACTCAGATTTGTTAATACATCAAGTGCAAAAAGAATGGGCTACTATGAATTCCAAAATACTGCCATATCTGCACCACGTTCAAGAATTGAGAAAGAGGTTCACGAAGACAGAATTTTTGCACGTCCCCAGAATTCAGAACGAGTTCGCCGATGCATTGGCCACTCTTTCATCCTTGATACAACATCCAGATAAGAACTTCATTGACCCAATTCAAGTGAAGATCCATAGCCATCCGACCCACTGTGCCCATATTGAAGAAGAAGTAGACAAAAAAACATGGTTCCACGACATCAAGGAGTATCTATCAAAGGAAGAGTACCCAGAGCTTGCAAATCACATTCAGAAACGCACTCTTCGGAGATTTCCCAACAACTTCTTTGACAGCGAAGGAATCATGTACAGGAGGACTCCCGATCTGGGATTATTGAGATGTGTTGATGCAAACGAAGCCTCCAAATTACTTGAAGAGATCCATGTTGGGACTTGCGTCCCACATATGAACGGTTTTCTCCTGGCCAAAAAAATACTCATGGCCAGTTATTTCTTGATGACCATGGAAACGGACTGCATCCAGTATGTCGGGAAATGCTACCGATGTCAAGTACATGCAGAGATGATAAAGGTACCTCCAAACTAACTCAATGCAACAAATCTCACCTTGGCCATTCGCCACCTGGGGAATGGACGTCATTGGACCGATCGAGCCTACCCCCTCAAACGGACACAGGTTCATCTTGGTAGCAATTGATTATTTCACTCAATGGGTCAAAGCGGCATCTTACAAAGTAGTGACTAAGAAAGTCGTGACAGACTTTGTCCGCGACCGTATTGTTTTTCGGTTTGGAGTTCCAGAATCAATCATCACCGACAATGGTTCCAATCTCAACAGTGACCTGATGAAAGCCATGTGAGAGATCTTCAAAATCAAGCACAAGAATTCTACAACATATAGACCTCAGATGAATGGAGCTGTAGAAGTCGCCAACAAGAACATCAAGAAGATACTGAGGAAGATGATAGAAAAGCACAAGTAGTGGCATGAGAAGTTATCATTTTCCTTACTGGGATACCGCACCACAGTCCGCACATCAACCGGGGCAACCTCTTACTTGCTAGTTTATGGTACATAAGTTGTCATTCCCGCTGAAGTAGAGATTCCTTCCTTGAGAATCATACAAGAAGCTGAGCTCAGGGATGCAGAGTGGGTAAAGAGTAGTTATGAGCAACTAGCCCTCATATACGGGAAAAGAATGAATGCAGTATGTCATGGGAAACTTTATCAGAATAGGATGTCCAGAGCTTTCAACAAAAGAGTCAAGATGAGACAGTTCATACCAGGGCAGCTTGTGTTAAAAAAGATCTTTCCACATCAAGATGAAGCTAAAGGGAAATTATCTCCCAACAAGCAAGGTCCATACATGGTTCACCGAGTATTGACCGGAGGAGCACTTATACTTGCATAAATGGATGGAGAAGTCTGGCCGAACCCAATCAATTCAGATGCAGTTAAACGCTATTATGTGTAATCCTTTATGTTTTTATCAATGATGTAAATTGAACTACGCCTGACCTGATTCCCGTTTAAGAGGGGATACGTAGGCATCCCTATGGGTTCAGTCACAATTCAATACAAAATTCATTTTCCCCCGCAATTGGAAACTGGGGCAGAATTTTGAGGGCCCTCAAAATTCCGAAGCAAGTTCAGTCGATCGCCACATGCACAATAGTCAGAAGCATAAACCTATCAAACTGGGGCAGAATTTTGAGGACCCTCAATATCCCGTAGCATGAGGTTCCAATGTCTTAAACTGTGTCATAGTCGTCTGTTCATCTAAATTATTTAAAAATATATGTTTATATATTTACAAAATCATGCATACTTACTCTTGATAATAGCTCTGTTTAGCAAACGCTACCCCGATGATATGAACACGATCATCAGACCAAGCCGAGCAAGTCAAGTAGAGCCAGCGGGGATACGAACCAACCTTCCCCATTTACAGAACTCACAATTTTTCTTTGTATGCAAGAACTAAGAATAAACACGCATAGAAGTCACAAATTTTAGCACAGTTGCAAATGCCAAAGTTTGCTGTCCACACAAAGAACGAACTTGCTCAGAGTCACGAAAACCATCGCACTTGCTGACATTTGCTATCAGCACAAACAAACAATGCTCCGTAGCCTGCTAAGAAATTTTACTTTCATTTATTATTAATCCTCTGCATGAGGCTAAGCTCTGCCTCCAATTGCATAAGGCTAACTTTCTGCCTTCCACTTGCATAAGGCTAATTTTCTGCCTTCCTATTGCATAAGGCTAACTTTCTGCCTTCCTCTGCATAAGGGTAACTTTCTGCCTTCCTTTGCATAAGGCTAAGCTCTGCCTTCATTTGCATGAGACCAAACTTTGTCTCCATTTTGCATGAGGTTAAGCTCTACCTCCAATTGCATAAGGCTAACTTTATGCCTTCCTCTGCATTAGGTTAACTTTCTTCCCTCCACTTGCATAAGGCTAACTTTCTGCCTTCCTCTGCATAAGGCTAACTTTCTGCCTTCCACTCGCATGAGGCTAAGCTCTGCCTCCATTTGCATAAGGCTAACTTTCTTCCTTCCACTTGCATAAGGTTAACTTTTTGCCTTCCTCTTGCATAAGGCTAACTTTCTGCCTTCCTCTGCATAAGGCTAACTTTTTACCTTCCTTTGCATAAGCCTAAGCTCTGCCTTCATTTGCATGAGACCAAGCTTTGTCTCCATTTTGCATGAGGTTAAGCTCTACCTCCACTTGCATAAGGCTAACTTTATGCCTTCCTCTACATTAGGCTAACTTTCTTCCCTCCACTTGCATAAGGCTAACTTTCAGCCTTCCTCTTCAAAAGGCTAACTTTCTGCCTTCCTCTACATTAGGCTAACTTTCTTCCCTCCACTTGCATAAGGCTAACTTTCAGCCTTCCTCTTCAAAAGGCTAACTTTCTGCCTTCCACTCACATGAGTCTAAGATCTGCCTCCATTTGCGTAAGGCTAACTTTATGTCTTCCACTTGCATAAGGCTAACTTTCTGCCTTCCTCTTGCATAAGGCTAACTTTCTGCCTTCCTCTGCATAAGGCTAACTTTTTACTTTCCTTTGCATAAGGCTGAGCTCTGCCTTCATTTGCATGAGACCAAGCTTTATCTCCATTTTTCATGAGGTTAAGCTCTACCTTCACTTGCATAAGGCTAACTTTCTGCCTTCCTCTACATTAGGCTAACTTTCTGCCCTCCACTTGCATAAGGCTAACTTTCTGCCTTCCTATGCAAAAGGCTAACTTTCTACCTTCCACTCACATGAGTCTAAGATATGCCTCCATTTGTGTAAGGCTAACTTTCTGCCTTCCACTTGCATAAGGCTAACTTTCTGCCTTCCTCTTGCATAAGGCTAACTTTCTGCCTTCCTCTGCATAAGGCTAACTTTTTACTTTCCTTTGCATAAGGCTGAGCTCTGCCTTCATTTGCATGAGACCAAGCT
>ML272200.1:0-55748 GCA_005239495.1 Nicotiana undulata | reverse complement strand
CCCTCCACTTGCATAAGGCTAACTTTCAGCCTTCCTCTTCAAAAGGCTAACTTTCTGCCTTCCACTCACATGAGTCTAAGATCTGCCTCCATTTGCGTAAGGCTAACTTTATGTCTTCCACTTGCATAAGGCTAACTTTCTGCCTTCTTATTGCATAAGGCTAACTTTCTGCCTTCCCTTGCATAAGTCTAAGCTCTGCCTTCATTTCCATGAGACTAAGCTCTGTCTCCATTTTGCATGAGGTTAAGCTCTACCTCCACTTACATAAGGATAACTTTGTGCCTTCCTTTGCATAAGGCTAACTTTCTGCCTTCCACTTGCATAAGCCTAACTTTCTGCCTTCCACNAACTTTCTGCCTTCCTCTACATTAGGCTAACTTTCTGCCCTCCACTTGCATAAGGCTAACTTTCTGCCTTCCTATGCAAAAGGCTAACTTTCTACCTTCCACTCACATGAGTCTAAGATATGCCTCCATTTGTGTAAGGCTAACTTTCTGCCTTCCACTTGCATAAGGCTAACTTTCTGCCTTCCTCTTGCATAAGGCTAACTTTCTGCCTTCCTCTGCATAAGGCTAACTTTTTACTTTCCTTTGCATAAGGCTGAGCTCTGCCTTCATTTGCATGAGACCAAGCTCTGTCTCCATTTTGCATGAGGTTAAGCTCTACCTCCACTTGCATAAGGCTAACTTTCTGCTTTCCTCTACATTAGGCTAACTTTCTGCCCTCCACTTGCATAAGGCTAACTTTCAGCCTTCCTCTTCAAAAGGCTAACTTTCTGCCTTCCACTCACATGAGTCTAAGATCTGCCTCCATTTGCGTAAGGCTAACTTTATGTCTTCCACTTGCATAAGGCTAACTTTCTGCCTTCTTATTGCATAAGGCTAACTTTCTGCCTTCCCTTGCATAAGTCTAAGCTCTGCCTTCATTTCCATGAGACTAAGCTCTGTCTCCATTTTGCATGAGGTTAAGCTCTACCTCCACTTACATAAGGATAACTTTGTGCCTTCCTTTGCATAAGGCTAACTTTCTGCCTTCCACTTGCATAAGCCTAACTTTCTGCCTTCCACTGCATAAGGCTAACTTTCTGCCTTCCTCTGCATAAGGCTAACTTTCTGCCTTCCCTTGCATAAGGTTAATCTTCTGCCTTCTATTTGCCTAAGGCTAATCTCTGCTTTCATTTGCGTGAGACTAAGATCTGTCTCCATTTTGTACGAGGTTAAGCTCTACCCCCATTTTCATAAGGCTAATTTTTTGCCTTCCCCTGCATAAGGCTGAGCTCCACCTTCATCTTGCATTGGACTAAGATCTTTTCCCACTTTGCATGAGGTTAAGCTCTACCTCCATTTGCATAAGGCTAATATCTGCCTTCATCCTGCATGAGGCTAAGCTCTGCCTCCAATTTACTTTTTAACCGAGACTAAGTGTTGTCTCACAAGCATTATTTACTTCGCTCCTCTTTCGGTCTAAGCTATTCCCCTCAACTCACAAGACTAAGCTCTGTCTTGTAAGCATCATTATTGCATATCATGGGCTGAAATATCGCCAACCTCTCCAAAGGCGTCATAGTTCGGAGGCACCATCTTCATAGGTCGAGAAAATTATGTCATGGCCTGAGGATCTCTTTTAATTTTTCATATCATTATTCAAAGGCATCACCGTTCGGAGGCACCATCTTCATGGCCACTATTTCATGGCCTGCGAATCCTTCATCGAACAATTCATGTCCCAGGACATCATGGTTTGAGGACGGCATCCTTAACTGTCCGAAAAGAATGTTCATATTCGAACGGGAACCTGCATCATGTTTAAATTTATGCACAGTATACGCTTGTATTATTTTATTTCTGTAACGACCCGATCAGTTTGTTTGAGATATAGCACCCCGAACCCCTAATAATTGTTTCTCCTATGTCTATTTCTGCTTTTGGGACTTGTCGAAATACTGAGTGGTGAAATTCGGAGGGATTTTTGACACATAGTCCGTAAATGTAAAGTTTAGCTTTAGAAATCGGGCCATAGTTAGAACTGTGTGAAGACAGATCTGCAATGGAATTCCTCGACTCCGTTAGCTCCGTTGAATGATTTCAGGGTTAGGAGCGTGTTTGGAATGTGTTTTCGAAGTCTGTAGTAGATTTAGGCTTGAATTGGCGAAAGTTAGAATTTCGGCGATTTTGGCCGATAGGTAAAATTTTTATATCAGGCTTGGAATGAAATTCCGAAAGTGACAACAGGTCTGTAGTTTCATTTATGACCCGTGTGAAATATTTGAGGTCATTCGGATAAGTTTTGACGTGTTTCAGCATCGAATGTGAATTTTGGAAATTTCATAAGTTCTTAGGCTTGAATCCATGCATAATTGATGGTTTTGATGTTATCATATGTGTTTTGAAGGCTCGAATAATTTTGAATGAAGTATTAGGACTGGTAGGTAAGTTTGGTTGATGTCCCGAGGGTCTCAGGGATGTTTCGGATGCTCAACGGGTGATTTTGGAATTTGGAACACAGCTGAACCATTGTTGGTTCTGGTGTTTCGCACTTGCGGACGGGGAACCGCAGGTGCAGAGTTGGGCTCGCAGATGCGGAATTTGGTCAGGGGCTGCCAGTGGTCGCAGGTGCGGTCTGGGTTCCGCAGGTGCAGGACCGTAGATGCGGCCAATTGACCCCAGGTGCGACCCCAACTCTGTTAAGTGAGTTTTCGCACCTGCGATGGATTTTCCACAGGTGCGTCACCACATGTGCGGTCCAAGAGTCGCAGGTGCGGAATTCCTGGGATGTTTATACAAAAATCCGAGGGTTTGAAATTCATATCTCCTAAAAACGATCTAGATCTCGTGTTTTGGCGCTTTTTAGTGGGTTTCGAAGAGGAGATTCATAGGTAACATTTTCTAACCTTAATTCACTTGTATATCAATAATCTCTAGAAATTTCCTCAATCTAATCAATGAATTTGGAAGGAAAATCATGAAAACTGGATGAAGGTTCCTCAAGTAGAAATTTGAGGATTTAGGGAGATTTAGACGTCAGATTTTGATGATTCTTGTTCGAGTGAGTTCGTGAGTGAATGGGTGTTCGGAATTTGTAATTTTTATCCGTTTCCGAGATGTGGGCCCGGGGGTCTTTTTGGGGGAAATTTCTTAATTTTGCGTATTAACTTCGAACTTATTAGCTATTTTGGTTCCTTTAGTTGATGAACTTTATGCAATCTAATTGACTAGATTTGGGCCACCCGGAGTCGGATACTCGTGGCAAGAGCGTGATTTTGAGTTGAGTAGCGCAATCGAGGTAAGTGACTTGCCTAACTCTGTGTTGGGGACTTCCCCTTTGGTTGTTTTGGTACTATTTTTGTATTTTGGGTGCCGTATACGTGAGGTGACGAGTATGTATACGGACCATTGTTGCAAAAAATTCATTTTTCTTCCATGACGTAAATCATTTTCATTCCTATTTCACTGATTTCTTGCACTAACTGTGTAGTTCAGCTTAGGGAGAAGCATGTTTACCTGTTTACTTAAGTTTCCCTTAAATGTCACTATGTGCACCATGTTTAGGTAGTATTATCTGTATCCTTGCCTGCTATTTTTCCTGAACTGTTTAGATAAACTTTATCAGGTATTCATTCGCATTGCATATTTAAATTGGGACTACGGATGAGATTTAGGGCGCTTTCCCCTGTACTGCATCGCATATTTAAATTGGGACTATGGACTAGATTCCGGGAGCTTTCCCCCTGTACTGTATGAGATATTTAAATTGGGACTACGGACTAGATTCCGGGAGCTTTCCCCTTGTACTGCATTGCATATTTTCTATTTCTTTCTCATTACCGTTTCTACTATTTTTGCCTTAGTTTATTATAATTCTCTGTTCAAATTTTAAATTGTTTTACTATAAAAATCTAGTAGAGCCTTAACCTGACTTCGTTACTACTTGACTGGGGTTAGGCTTGGCACTTACTAGGTACCAAATGTGGAGTACTCATGCCCTTTCCTGCCCATGTTTTCCATGTGAAGTACCACCCACCTGAGTTCAGCGGACTAGCTTCATATGATGCTCTGGGTTTTCTTGAAGAGTGCCATCGCATTCTCCGCATTATGGGTATTGTGGAGACGAGTGGGGTTTTTTCACCGCCTTCCAACTGAGGGGAGCGGCTTATCATTGGTGGAGAGCCTTTGAGCTGAGTAATCCGGACGACGCAACTTCACTTACTTGGGCTCAGTTCTCTGAGATATTCTTACTTGAGTTCATCCCTCAAAGCCTCAGGGATGCTTGGCGTGCAGAGTTGTAGCAGTTACGCCAGGGCATCATGAGTGTGTCAGAGTATGCAACCCGATTCAGTGATTTGGCTCGTCATGCACCAGCTTTGGTTGTGACCATCAGAGAGAGGGTTCGACGTTTCATTGAGGGACTCCACCCCGTTATCTGGACCAGTATGGCCAGAGATTTGGAGACAGATATCACTTACCAGCAGGCCGTGAGTATCGCTCGGAGGGTTGAGGGTATGTTAGCCCGGGATAGGGATAAGAGAGAGGCCAAGAGGTCTCGAGAGTCTGGTCATTTTACGGGAGTTCGTGCACTAGCAGCATGCTATGGTAGGGGTTTTATGAGTCGCCCTGTTCATTCAGCTCTTCTAGCAGCCAGTGGTATTCCAGCTCCTCCTAGACCTCAGGAGCCTTATTATGCACCACCAGTATCTATGTGCCTCCTACTCGAGGTGCTATCACCGGCCAGCCCATCGGGCCAGTCTAATGTCAGCACTAGCCGCCACATCCTCCGAGGGTTTTTTTTTGGGTATGGTGACCCTCGCCATGTGATCATAGATTGCCCCAGAGCTAGGAGGGGTGCACCATCTGAGTCTTATCAAGCCATACGTGCTCCGCCAGGTCCTCCATCTATTCTTCCAGCCCTAGTTACTACCCCACCTTCTCAGACAGCTCAAGGTGGAGGTCGAGGAGGTCGAGGTCTCCCTAAAGGGGGAGGCCAGGCCAGGTACTATGCTCTTCCAGCCTATTTAGAGGTCGTTGCTTCAGATTCAATCATCACAGGTATTGTCCCTATTTATCATAGGGATGCATCTGTATTATTTGATCCGGGTTCTATGTACTCATATGTATCTTCTTATTTTGCTTCACATCTGGGGACATATCGGGATTCTTTGAGTTCCCCCGTATATGTTTCTACTCCCGTGGGAGATTCTCTTATTGTGGACCGCGTATATCAGTCGTGTTTGATTGTTATCAGTGGTTTTGAGACCAGGGTTGATTTGTTACTACTCAGTATGGTAGATTTCGATGTTATATTGGGCATGGACAGGTTGTCGCCCCAATATGCCATTCTTGATTGTCACGCCAAGACCGTGACGCTGGCTATGCTAGGTTTACTGAGGTTATAGTGGAGAGGTTCCTTAGAGTACACTCCCCGTCGAGTCATTTCTTTCATTAAAGCTCAGCGGATTATGGAGAAGGGGTGTGATGCATACATAGCCTATGTGAGAGATGTTAGTGTTGATACTCCTATAGTTGAGTCAGTTCCAGTTGTGTGACTATCCTGATGTTTTTCCAGCTGATTTTACTGTATGCCGCCCGACAGAGATATTGACTTCGGCATTGATTTATTGCCGAGCGCTCAGCCCATTTCCATTCCTCCTTATCGTATGGCTCCTCCTGAGTTGAAGGAGTTTAAGGAGCAGTTGTAGGAGTTGCTTGATAAAGGTTTCATCAGGCCCAGTGTATCACCGTGGGGTGCTCCAGTATTATTTGTGAAGAAAAAGGATGGTTTGATGTGTATGTGTATTGATAACCGCCACATGAATAAGGTTACGGTGAAGAACATGTACCCAATGCCTCGCATTGATGATTTATTTGACCAGCTTCAGGATGCCAGGGTATTCTCCAAGATTGATCTGCGTTCGGGCTATCATCAGTTGAAGATTCGGGATCCGGACATCCAGAAGACTTCCTTTAGGACCAGATATGGCCACTATGAGTTCCTTGTTATGTCATTTGGTATGACCAACGCCCCATCATCCCTTATGCACATGATGCACAACGTATTCTGGCCGTATCTTGACTCTTTCGTCATCATGTTCATTGATGACATCTTGGTATATTATCGGTCCTAGGAGGACTATGAGCATCATTTGAGGATTATGCTTCAGACTTTGAGGGAGAAGACGTTGTATGCCAAATTTTCTAAGTATGAATTTTTGCTTGATTTTGTGGCATTCTTAGGCCATGTGGTGTCCTGTGATGGGATCAAGGTATATCCGAAGAAGGTGGAGACGGTGCAGAGTTGGTCGAGACCGTCTTCAGCTACTGAGATCCGCAGTTTCCTTGGGTTGGTTGGGTACTATCGCCGTTTTGTGGAGGGGTTTTCATCCATTGCAAAATAGATGAACAGGTTGACCCAAATTGGTGTTCCGTTCAGGTGGACTGAGGAGTGTGGGGAGAGCTTTCAGAAGCTCAAGACAGCCCTGACCACAACTCCAGTGTTGGTATTGCCTACGGGTTCAGGGTCCTATACAGTCTATTGTGATGCTTCGAGGATTGTCCTTGGGGTGGTGTTGATGCAGGACGGTAGGGTGATTGCCTACGCGTCCAGACAGTTGAAGGTGCATGAGAAGAACTATCAGTCCATGATCTCGAGTTGGCAGCGATTGTTCACGCCCTGAAGATATGGCGTCATTATTTATACGATATTCCCTCTGAGATTTTCACGGATCACCGGAGTTTGCAGCACATATTCAAGCAGAAGGACTTCAATTTGCGCTAGAGTAGGTGGTTAGAGTTACTCAAGGATTATAACATCACTATATTATACCACCCGGGGAAGGCCAATGTGGTGGCCGACGCCTTGAGTTGCCGGGCGGAGAGTTTGGGGAGTTTGGCATATCTTTATGCAGCTGAGAGGCCCTTAGCCTTGGATGTTCAGTCCCTAGCCAGTCAGTTCGTGAGATTGAATCTTTTTGATCCTTGCCGGGCATTTTCTTGTGTGGCTGCTCGATCTTCTCTTTATGACCGCATTCGGGAGCGCCAGTATGATGATCCCAACCTTCTGGCTCTTCAGGATAGAGTTCGGCGGAGTAATGCTAGGGGTGTGACCATAGGTGATGATGACGTGATGAGGATGCAGGGCCGTATCTGTGCCCAATGTAGCTGAGCTTCGGGTATTGATTCTTGAGGAGGCCCATAGCTCGCGGTATTCCATCCACCTGGGTACCGCGAATATGTACCATGATCCGAGACAACACTATTGGTGGCGAAGGATGAAAAAGGATATAGTGGAGTTTGTAGCCAAGTGTCTCAATTTTCAGCAAGTCAAATGTGAGCATAAGAGACCGGGAGGGTTACTTCAGCAAATTGAGCTTCCATAGTGGAAGTGGGAGCGGATCACCATGGACTTTGTGGTTGGACTTCCTCTGACTTTGAGGAAGTTCGATGCTATTTGGGTGATTGTGGATCGACTGACCAAATCAGTCCATTGCATTCCAATGTTGACTACATATTCCTCTGAGAGGTTGGCTGAGATTTATATCAGGGAGATTGTTTGCCTCCACGGTATCCCAATATCTATCATTTCAGACATAGGTACACAGTTCACTTCACGGTTCTGGAGAGCCGTTCAACAAGAGTTAGGCACCAGGGTGGAGTTGAGTACATACTTTCACCCTCAGACGGGCGGGCAGTTCGAGCGCACGATTAAGATTCTTGAGGATATGGTCCGTGCCTGTGTGATGGATTTTGAGGGTAATGGGACCGATACTTGCCACTGGGAGAGTTTGCTTATAATAACAGCTACTAGTCTAACATTCAGATGGCGCCGTATGAGGCTTTGTATGGTAGGTGGTGCAGGTCTCCATTGGGGTGGTTTGAGCCGGGCGAGGCCTGATTGTTGGGCACAGATTTGGTTTAGTATGCCCTGGACAAGGTGAAGGTGATTCAGGAGAGACTTCGCACAGAGCAGTACATGCAGAAGGGTTATGCGAACCGGAAGGTTCGTGACTTGGAATTCATGGCTGGTGATCGGGTTTTGCTTCGGATATCACCTATAAAGGGTGTCATGAGGTTCGGGAAGAAGGGTAAGCTGAGTCCGAGATTTATTCGCCATTTTGAGGTATTGCAGCGTGTTGGGGTAGTTGCTTATGAGTTGGCCTTGCTTCTCATCCTAGAAGGAGTTCACTCGGTATTCCACGTCTCTATGCTCTGGAGGTATCATGGTGACCCGACCCATGTTTTGGATTTCAGTTCAGTCCAGTTGGACAAGGATATGTCATATGTTGAGGAGCCTATATCTATATTGGATAGGCAGGTCAGGAAGCTCATGTCGAAGAATATTTCCTCAGTCAAGGTTCAGTGGAGGGGTCATCCAGTCGAGGAGGCGACTTGGGAGACCGAGCACGATATCGCAATCAGTACCCTCGTCTTTTCACAGCTTCAGGTATGTTTCTATACTCGTTCGAGGACGAACGATTTTCTTAAGAGGGGGAGAATGTAACGACTCGGCCGGTCGTTTTCAGAGTTAGCTCCCCGAACGCCTAATAACTGTTTCTCCCATGTCTATTTCTGCTTTTGCGACTTGTCGGAACGTTGAGTGGTGAAATTCGGAGGGATTTTGGACACAAAGTCCATAAATGTGAAATTTAGCTTTAAAAATCAGGCCGTAGTTAGAACTGTGTGAAGAAGGATCTAGAATCGAATTTTCTTGACTCTGTTAGCTCCGTTGGGTGATTTCGGGGTTAGGAGCGTGTTTGGAATGTGTTTTCGAAGTCTGTAGTAGCTTTAGGCTTGAATTGGCGAAAGTTAGAATTTCAGTGATTTTGGCCGATAGGTGAAATTTTGATATCGGGCTCGGAATGAAATTACGGAAGTGATAACAGGTATGTAGTGTCATATATGACCTGTATGAAAAATTTGAGGTCATTCGGATGAGTTTTGACGTGTTTCAGCATCAGATGTGAATTTTAGAAATTTCATGAGTTCTTAGGCCTGAATCCATGAATAATTGATGATTTTGATGTTATGATATGTGGTTTGAAGGATCGACTAAGTTTGAATGAATTATTAGGATTGGTTGGTATGTTTGGTTGAGGTCTCGGGGTCTCGGGGATGTTTCGGATGCTCAACGGGTATTTTGGAACTTGGAACACAGCTGAGCCATTGTTGGTTCTGGTGTTTCGCACTTGCGGATTGGGAACCGCAGGTGCAGAGACGTAGGTGCCGAGTTGGGCTCGCAGATGCGGAATTCGGTCAGGGGCTGCCAGTGGTCGCAGGTGCGGTCTGGGTTCCGTAGGTGCAGGACTGCAGATGCGGCCAATTTACCGCAGGTGCGGCCCCAACCCTGTTAAGTGAGTTTTCGCACTTGCAATCGATTTTCCGCAGGTGCTGAATCCTTGGGTTGTTTATACAAAAATCCAAGGGTTTGAAATTCATATCTCCTAAAACTATTTAGAGCTCGGGTTCTGGCGATTTTCAGTGGGTTTCGAAGAGGAGATTCATAGGCAACATTTTCTAACCTTAACTCACTTGTATATCATTAATCTCTAGCAATTTCCTCAATCTAATCAATGAATTTGGGTGGAAAATCATGAAATTTGGATGAAGGTTCCCCAAGTAGAAATATGAGGATTTAGGGAGATTTAGACGTCAGATTTTGATGAATCTTGTTCGAGTGAGTTCGTGAGTGTTCGGAATTTGTAATTTTTATCTGTTTCCGAGACGTGGCCCCGAGAGACTTGTTGGGCAAATTTCCTAATTTCTCATATTAGCTATTTAGGTTCCTTGAGTTGATATTTTCTTTATGCAATCGAATTGAATAGATTTGGGCCACCCGGAGTTGGATACTCGTGGCAAGAGCGTGATTTTGAATTGAGTAGCACAGTCGAGGTAAGTGGCTTGCCTAACTCTGTGTTGGGGACTTCCCCTTAGGTTGTTTTGGTACTATTTTGGTTGTGTGGGTGCCGTATACGTGAGGTGACGAGTACGTATACGGACCATTGTTGCAAAAATTCCATTTTTCTTCCATGACATAAATCATTTTCATTCCTATTTCACTGATTTCTTGCACTAATCGTGTAGTTTAGCTTAGGGAGAAGCATGTTTACCTGTTTACTTAAGTTTCCCTTAACTGTCACTATGTGCACCATGTTTAGGTAGTATTATTCGTATTCTTGCCTGCTATTTTTTCTGAACTGTTTAGATAAATTGTATTTGATATTCATTCGCATTGCATATTTAAATTGGGAATACGGACGAGATTCCGGGAGCTTTCCCTTGTACTGCATCGCATATTTAAATTGGGACTACGGACTAGAATCCGGGAGGTTTCCCCCTGTACTGCATCACATATTTAAATTGGGACTATAGATTAGATTCCAAGAGTTTTCCCCCTGTACTGCATCGCATATTTAAATTGGGACTACGGACTAGATTCTGGGATCTTTCCCCTGTACTGTATTGCATATTTTCTACTATGAGATACGATGTGCTGAGTCGAGGGCTCCCTTTTTGCTATTTCTTTCAGCTTAGCGTTTCTACTATTTTTGCCTTAGTTTATTATAATTCTCTGTTCAAATTTTAAACTATTTTACTATAGAAATCCAGTAGAGCCTTAACCTGACCTCGTCACTACTTGACTGGGGTTAGGCTTGGCACTTATTGGTTACCAATTATGGAGTAATCATTCCCTTTCCTGCGCATTTTTTCCATGTGCAGATCCAGGTACCAACACCCAGTTTCGTGGCTAGGAGTATCACTAGTAGCTGCCAGGAGACCGCGAGGTAATTCTGCCGCATCCGCAAAATCCCACGAGTCCCCTTATAATCTAGCATAGGCATAGATGACTTATGTATTTCTTCTACTTCTTTGTATAGAGATATATTTAGTATAGAGCTTGTGACCGTCGTGACATTCCGGGTTTTTGGAAGTGAAATTGTATATGTCGAGCGGCTGAGTTATGTGTCTTCTTCTTCTTTTCTATCTCAATTATTATATTGTTTTTATTTCTCCGCAAGTTTTAGTCTTACCTAGTCGTAGAGACTAGGTGCCGTCACGAGACCGTCCTGAGGGTAATTCGGGTCGCGACAATTTGCAGGTAAACCGGCGAGCGACGGCTATCCCAGCAGGAGCGATCCCGCTCCAGTTCTTCCAGCCATATCAAACCTAACCATTCCTGTAAACCATTCACTCATCCAGCCCTAGGTGTTGCGTCTGTTCTTGTGATAACTCTATCGGTATACTTCGCCGATGGATCCGGAACTACATACGACCTGATTCCTGTAAACCGGGGATATATAGGCAGCTCAGAAACCATGGTGCGGCCTAAATCTCTCAAACTGTTTCGCTCAGTCAAAATTGCCATCATATCTTTACCCGACAAAACTTCAAAATCATGCATTAATATCAATTGGATTTTTTCCATAATTTTCCTATATTTTATCAATTTATCCAACATTTTATTTCCAATAAATAATCGCAAAATTGCAGCACAAATGATTTCAAAAGCATTTCTTGATTTAATTTATTATTTTTGGTCTTATTAAGACCAAATTGTTGCATGATTAGCCAATTGGCACCTTTTGGCTATAATTGCAATAACTTTACAATTATAGCCTAATCATATGATTTTATATATTTTTTATCCAGAAATTAATCATTTGTATTTTTAAATACTAATTAATCATTTTAACTATTTCTATGCATGAAATTCATTTTTGTACAATTATCAGCTATTTTTTATAAATTATTTCATTTAATTTAATTGGGTATTTAACAACTAGCCACTTTTACCTCAATTACGGCCTAAATAAATCAGACCCCAACCCAATTAAATGGCACAAATACCCCCAGGCCCAATGCCTTAGCCACCCGACCCGATCCCTGATTTAATCTTGGCTCGGTCGAGATCCCCCCTTACCTAAACTAAACCCTAAAGACTACCCCCCCCTTCCCCTCTCATTTACTCTCATTCTCTCAGTCGTTCACTCTCTCATCTCTCTCAAAACTCCCTCTGCTAAAACCTACCTGGTTCTCACCGGCCGTCGACTTGCCGGTCATTATGGTGGTCTCACCACCCCCCTAGCACCATGGCTCTCCTTCCTACGCCGGGTTTTGCTGCCTTGAGGTCCTCAACGGAACCAGGAGGCGGTTCACTCACCTCCAATGGTTTTCATGTCATTTTCTGTCCATTAATGGTCGTCCGAGTAAGATCTTACCATTTTCGGTTAAAACCTGTGATTTTTTAGCCGATTCTCCTTCTCTTTGGGTTATCTCTATGAAACCCTAACTATTAGCCCGTTGATTTTCTTAGATCTGTAATAGATCTGGGCATATTATGAGTTATTTCGTTGTTTCCTTAAAGGTTTCCGATTTTTCCTAAAATGACTCTTCATCTTCAAACTAGGGTTCTTAAACCCCTTTTCAAAATAAGTTTTCTTTCTGATTTTTGTATTATCCTATGATTTTCATTATGTTTAAGCATTTATTTGAGCTTTTCCCCTTTTGTCTGATTTATTTTGTTAAAAACCCCAAAGTTCTTTGTTTTAATCTGTGGTTCTGAGTCTGTTTTTGATAATATGTTTACCTAATATGTATGTGTACTGGTTTCCCATGAATACTCTGTGATTCTGTGATTTTTACCCTATGTTTGCTTGTTAGGGTTTCTGGGTTGGATTATTTCTACCTATATCATGTTTATTCTATTAACTTAGACTATGCTCTATAAGACTCCCTAATTCTTATATGATTTTACCCTGTTTGGCTTACTAGGGTTCTGATTTTGTCTACTATGTGTCTATTACGCTTGTTCTTATAAAATTAGCCTAAATCAGTATTATTTCCTACTTTTGAATCTTTGAATCATTGTGATTGATTCTTCACTGATCTCGCATGATATTCTTTATTGATTTTTGAGCATTTTCCTTAATTAAGAATATGTTGGTTTCCTATTTCTCCTTGACTGTATCATGTTTGTCCCATTCATGTGTGATATTTTACTCTGATTGATATTGATTTCCTGTAATTGGTATCTCACTCATCTCTTATGATGATTTCCTTACTGATTTCCAGCATTTAAGTTATTTCTTGCCTTATTTTTATGGTTGATTCTGCTGTCAAACTAATTCATAGGTGTTTTCCTTAAATTGAATTCTGAACTTGGCCTTAATTACATGCTCTATATCTATACCATACTTATACTACTTTCTTATGTGGTATAATCAGCTTTGTACGATTTCCTTTCCTTATTTTATAACATGTCTACTGCCGTTTGAGTATGCTTCCTTAATTAAAGAAGTCATTATACTAATTTGATTCTAATTGGTATATACTTCTATAATTGCTGCTAACTATTATTTTTACCTTATTTTCTGCCTGTTTTAAAACTATAAGTACCTTGCTCTTTAATTAGAAAAAAACACACGAACATATTGTTCAAAAACTCTCTCTCACACAATAAAAACTCTCTTCTTCTCTCTTTTCTTTGGTTACTTGCTCCTATTCTAAGTCAGTCGGCTGCAAGCCAAGGCTGATTATTCTACTCTCTTGCTCTTCATTCTGTGTTTTCTATATTCTATATTGGTATATACTAATTTCAATTCAAGTTTCAAAAACAATATGTTTCTTTTGGTACTTCAATTTATCCTGTTTCTAGTATGTTTTTACTTATGGTTTTGCTGTGATGTTTGCACCTGACCTGTTTGCATTGTTGTTCACTTAGCATGTTATGTATACCCCCCCCCCTCTTAGACTTAGCATGCTTATGTAATGATAACCCTTTTAGTATACCCCACTATGATTCTGCTTTACTTAGGTTTCTCTGATTACTTGTATGAACTTTCCTGTGCTAAAGCAGGATGTACTTATGATTACTTGGTTCTGTGTAATCCTGAAATGCATGTTACCTTAATCCCTTGAATCCCCTTAAGATTTATTTGATTTTGAACCTATGTGTGGCTCTGCCTACTGTGTGTTTACCGCTATATGCTCTATATTTGTCCCCAACTCCTCATTACCCTGTTTGTGATTGAACTTGTCTTAGTTCTTTGTTCTATGTGTGTTGTTGAACCTGTTTTGATCCTGAGATTGGTATGTTGTTTGTTCTGATTGCTATACTCTTTTCAAACTATTTCATTGAATAAACTCCTCTATTGTTTTTGCAAAACTCATTTCAAACCAGTCTTTTTTTCAAACTGTTTTCCTACTCAATCTTTTCAAAACTATGTCAAGCACTCTCACTATACACTTAGACATCTAAGTTCTGCCCCTCTAATGTGTGACTGCTTAGGGATCCCTATGAGATCCCTCTGAACTCTTATGCATTAGAGCTGGCCCTTTCACACTGCACTACTCAATTATGGTTATGAAATCTTGGTATGAGCACTGCCCGGGATCCCTTGAGGTCCTTAGGGAACTCTGACACACCCGGATTATGTGAAAGGCTGTAAAACACTATCTGGCATTGGAAATTCTAGAAATTTGGTCCTATTGGTAGGCTCCCTATAGTGTAACTTCTTATTTTCTTATCTACTTATGTGGTTCATGCAACACTGGTTTGTATAATTTATTGTAAACAAATATTGGGGATGGGTAGTGAAAAAGAGGAAGGGTAGCTATACATGTTATAGATATCAACGGGTAGAAACCATGCTTTTAGGTTTACATTTCCTTTGTGCGCAATAGAATTCATGTTTAGGACTAATAGGTGCAAAACATATCATGCATTAGATACCATGCCTCCTAGGTTTCATGTATACTGTTTTCAACATCTCATTTTGGCACTAGTGTTTGTCACTTAGTAATCCTGTCTCTAGGATAAATGACAACATTGACGCAAACTGTTGCTTATGCATCTTTTGAAACCATGTCTAATGTTGTAACCTGTTGTGCATTTAGAAATCCTGCTTTAAGGAACTTTGCATATCCTGAAATCATGTTGTGCATTTAGAAATCCTGCTTTTAGGAATTCTGCATATAAATCATCTTGCCTTGTATGTGCATACTAGATATCATGTTTTAAGGTCTCACTCGTTCAAATACACCTAGGTAACTATTGATGCATGAAAGATAATATAAAAACAGTTTCACTCTGTTTTCAAACAACTAGAAATAATCATGTACTTTGAAACACCTAGAACAACATGTTTATGTAAAACAATTTATAACAGTTTCCTCTAATAATTCTGGTAACTACTATACACTGTCTCACGCCTAGGCAAGCCTTAGGTGATTAAAACTGCTAAAACTGGAAATATGCCTCTTTGTGTTTGCTGCTTAATGCCTAACTAATCCAAAAGGAGGAGTTAAAGAGGGGGCGCAACAATAACTAGTGATTTGTGCTACTATTTACTCCCGTTTTCTTAGGTTTTGAGGCAAATTTGACAAAAATACTCCCACATTTTGATGCAAGTTGTTTGAATTGTAGGAATTGAGTTGATTTGTGAATATTGATCCTAAAAAGTCTCAAAAGGAGAAAAACTTGCAATATCCCAGTACCCAGCAGACACGCTGCAGCGATCACTTTTCCGCTGCAGCGCTGGCAAATTTCAGAGAGGTGATTTTTGAGGCATAACTCACCGCTGACCGCGCTACTTTTCTGCTGTAGCGGTTTATCTACCGTTGCAGCGTCCACTATTATGCGGGGAGCGTTAACCAAACTTCATAGAGTCAGCAAGAGCGAGGTTCCACACTTTCGCAGTTAGCGGTATTTTTCCGCTGCTGCATTTTTGCCACCGCTGCAGCGCTTCATTATTTTGCTGGGCGCGGAATGGATTATTAGAAAACATTCAAGGTCCAAGACCACTGTAGCGGCCAATATTCCTCTGCAGCGGAAGCCAATCTGCCGCGATGCTCAAAAATACGCTGGGAGCGAATTCTCCGTAGGGGCAATTTTGTCCAGAATTTTTAGCCTAGTATAAATAGATATTTTTCTCATTTTTAGGGCTTCAATTGTTAGGAGGAACACGTGAATAGTGGTTTTTGTTCATTTTGAGTAATTTTATGATAGTTCTTCAATTTATATCTTGTAATTTACATTTATGAGTTCAATTTCTTCTTCTATTTTAGTTTCTTCTTCAATTATGAGTAGCTAGACCCTTAATCTAGGGTTGTGACCCAACCCTAGTGTGGGTAACTAATGGGTCTTCAATTTTAGGATTATTTTGTGTATGAGTGTTTGATTTTTAGCGTATTTTGTGCATAATTCTCAGATATAGTGGTTGCAAACACTAGTTCATGCCTTCATGACTAAGGTTATTCTTGAGAAAGATGACCCAAGTCTAGGTAATTAGGCTGACAAGGTATTGGGGTGAGCTCAAGAGATTGATAGCCCCAATAAAAGGGTGGATGCTAGAGATAGATACACCCGACTTGAAAAATTCATGTGATTTATTGAAACACCCAATTGCGCTTGAGAAAGACAATTCGGGCAAAGTCACCAAAATTACCGAGAGGTATTGGATGAGTAACTTAGCATGAGGTTATGTCATTCACCCTCAATTAGCAATTTTATTCTAAATATCCTATATCTTAGACCACATTAGTCACTCGCCTAGGAGAAATTCATAGCCCTATTGCTTTTAATCAACTGAGAAAATCCACAAAAAGATCATAGTTAGCTAGTTCATAATCTCTTTTAGTTTGAAGTTTAATTAGTCCTAAATCTCTTTTTGATGAGGAGTGTAATTAAGATCATGAAACATCACTAGATCACTTAGACACTCAACTTCCTCATACATAGCTCCCTGTGGAAATCGATCCCGACCCGTTCGGGTAAAAGCTGCTTCGACCCCTTCCTTGCTACTCTTTAGTGGTATAGGTGGGCGCCGATCATGCGTCACCTCCAAATATTCACATCATACCAATTTTCGGGTTTTCATACCCTCAAAACTAGATTTAAGATTGTTACTTACCTCAACCGCGCAGAAATCCTACTCCCAAATGCCCTTGCCTCTCAAATGGGTCTCCAAATGCCCCGAATGTAGCCACAAGTACTACGAGATAATCAATATAGGCTAAAGGGATCAGTTCTACACAAAAACTACTGAATTATATCCTAAAATCCAAAATCAGCTCAACTCAGCTCCCCGGGCCCACGACTCAAAACTCGACATAAATCACCAAACCTGAAATCTCATTCACTCACGAGTCTAACCATACCAAATTTATCGAAATCTAACATCATTTTCCCCTCCAAAACCCAAATATTCACTCTCCAATTGTCAGCCCTTACCTCCCAAATCTCAACTCAAAAACTCACCAACTAGGTGTAAAATCAGTGGGCAAACACCATTATTGAAGATAAACAGGCACAAGGAACTTACCTCAGCAAACAGTTCAAAGTCCTCCTCAAAATCCTCCAAATTCCGAGTTCCAAAATGTGAAATGGTGAAAAATCTCGAAGTATTCTATGTATAGGTTTTGCCCAGCAAAACTGCAATTGCGGACTTCCTATCTCATCTGCGATGCCGCACCTTCAGAAATTCTATCGCAGGTGCAGATCCCATTTAAGCTCCCAGATTCTGCATCTGCGGTCACATATTCGCACCTGCGGGCCCTTCTGGCTTCAGTTATCCTTTCGACTCAGGCCCCTTTTCCGCATATGTGCCTCTTTTCTACATCTACGGTTTCACATATACGCTCATAACCTCACACATGCGCTTCCAGTCCAACCCAGCCTTGCTTGCATCTGCGTCCTCCTCTTCGCTTCTGCGGTGTCGCACCTACGGGCTCCCTACCGCAGGTGCGAAACACCAGAAGAAACCAGCAAAGCCTAATTCCAAATTCGTTTTCGATGGGCATCTAAAACGCCCCCGAGGTCCCCGGGACCTCAACCAAACATACCAATAAATCATATAACTCCTTGCAAACTTAGTCGAACCTTCGAATCATTCAAACCAACATGAAATCACCAATTATACCCGGATTCAAGCCTAAAGAACTTCTGAACTTTTGAATTCCACAAACGACGCTGAAACCTACCAAACCATGTCCAATTGAACTCAAATTTTTCACACAAGTCATAAATGAAACCACGAACCTACTCCACTTCCAGAAAATCAAATATGACCCTGATATCAAAATTTCCACTGCCGACCAAAATCGCCAAAATTCCAACTTTCGCCAATTCAAGCCTAATTATACTACAGACCTCCAAATCACATTCCAGATGTGCTCCTAAGTCCATAATTGCCTAACGGAGCTAACAGAACCATCAAGATTCAAATCTGAGAATGTCTGCACACAAGGCGTCATCCAGTCAACTTTTCCAACTTAAGCTTCCAATTAAGAGACTAAGTGTCTCAATTCACTCCGAAACCACTCCAGACTGAAACCAACTACCCCGGCAAGTCATAACGTAGCTGTGGAACACAAAAGAAGCAGAAAATAGGGGAACGGGGCTATAACTCTCGAAATGACCGGTCGAGTCGTTACATCCTCTCCCTCTTAAACAAACGTTCGTCCTCGAACGGGTCTAGAAACATACCTTGAGTCTCAAATAGGTGTGGATATCTACTTCAAATCTCTCGCTCGGTCTCCCAATTAGCCTCCTCCACGGGTTGACATCTCCATCGCACCTTCGTTGAAGCTATATCCATAGACCTCAACCTTCGAACCTGCCATTCCAAAATGGCCACCGACTCCACATCAAAAGTTAAATCACCATCCAACGGAACCATGCTGAAATCCAAAACACGAGACGGATCTCCGACTTACTTCAAGAGCATGGAAACCTGAAATATTGGATGCACACTCGACAAGCTAGGTGGAATGGCAAGCTGGTAAGCCACCTCCCCGATCCTCTAAAGTACCTCAAAAGGCCCAATGAAACGAGGGCTCAACTTTCCCCTCTTCCAAAACCTCATAACACTCTGCATGGGTGATACCTTCAGCAGAACCTTCCACCCGACCACGTAAGACACATCACGAACTTTCCTGTCAGCATAACACTTTTGCCTAGATTGCGCCGCTCTTGAATCAATTTCACATTGTCTAATGCATCCTGGACCAAGTCTGTACCCAAGAGCCTAGCCTCACCCGGCTCAAACCATCCCACAGGTGATGTACAACGCCTCCCATGTAAAGCCTCGTACGGAGCCATCTAAATGCTTGACTGATAACTATTGTTATATGCAAACTCGGCGAACGACAAAAATTGGTTCCATGAACCCCAAAATCAATGACACAAGTGCGTAACATGTCCTCCAATATCTAGATAGTGCACTCGGGCTGCCCGTCTGTCTAAGGGTGAAAGGTTGTGCTCAACTCAACTTGAGTACCCAACTCTCACTTCACGGCCCTCCAAAATTGCGATGTAAACGGTGTGCCTCTATCTGAAATGATGGAAACTTGGACACCATGAAGGCAAATAATCTCTCGGATGTAAATCTCAGCCAACCGCTCTGAATAACAAGTAGTACCAACTGAAATGAAGTGTGAAGACTTGGTCAGCCGATCCACAATCAACCATATAGCATCGAACTTCCTCGTAGTCCGTGAGAGACCAACTACGAAATCTATGGTGATTCGCTCCCACTTCCACTCTGGGATCTCTAATCTCTGGAGCAAGCCACTCGGTCTTTGATGCTCATACTTAACCTGCTGAAAGTTGAGACACCAAGCCTCAAACCCAACTATATCCTTCTTCATCCTCCTCCACCAATAGTGCTATCTCAAATCCTGGTACATCTTTGCGGCACTCGGATGGATAGAATACCTCAAGTTATGGGCCTCTTCAAGAATCAACTCCTATAGCACATCTACATTGGGCACACATATCCGACTCTTCATGCTTAACACCCCATCATCACTAATAGCCACATCCCCGGAATCACCTCGCTGAACCGTGTCTTGGAGGATGAGCAGATGGAGGTCATCATACTAACACTCCCTGGTACAATCGTAAAAAGAAGACTTAGAGACCATGCAAGCCAATACCTCACTCATCTAAAAGGTATCCAATCTGACATACTGGCTAAGTAAGTCCTGAATATCCAATGCCAATGGTCTCTCTACTATTGGAAGATACGCTAAGCTCCCCCAAACTCTCCGCCCAGTGACTCAAGGCATTAGCCACCATATTAGCCTTCTTGGGATGGTATAGAATGGTGATATTATAATCCTTAAGAAGCTCCAACCACCTTCGCTGACTAAAGTTAAGATCTTTCTGTTTGAAGAGATGATGCAGATTCCGGTGATCAGTATAGATCTCACAATGAACCCCGTACAAATAGTGCCGCCAAATCTTCAAGGCGTGAACAGTAGCTGCTAACACAAGATCATGGACATGATAGTTCTTCTCATGGGTCTTCAATTAGCGCGAAGCATAAGCAATCACTCTACTCCCCTGCATTAAAACACACCCAATACCCGTCCGCGAGGCATCACAATACACTATGTAAGAACTAGAAGCTGATGGCATAACTAGAATTGGAGCCGTGGTCAAAGCAGTCTTGAGCTTCTGAAAGCTCTCGTCACACTCATCCGACCACCTAAATGGAGCACCCTTTTGGGTCAATTTGGCCAAGGGAGATGCAATAGATGAGAAACCCTCCACAAAACAACGGTAATAGCCCACTAAACCAAGAAAGATTCGAATCTCCGTGGCTGAGGACGGTCTGGGCACACTCTGCACCGCCTCTATCTTCTTTGAATCCGCCTGAATACCCTCACTAGACACCACATACCTCAAGAATTCCACTGAGCTGAGCCAAAACTCTTGGAGAACTTTGCATAAAGCTTCTCCTCCCTCAATCTCTGTAACACAATCCTCAGATGTTGGGCTTGCTCCTCCCGGCTATGATAGTACACCAGGATGTCATCAATGAATACAATAACGAACGAGTAAAGATAAGGCTTAAACACATTGTTCATCAAATGCAGGAACATTGCTGGGGCGTTAGTCAACCCAAAAGACATCACAAGGAACACATAATGGCCATATCGGGTCCTGAAAATTGTCTTAAGAATATCAAAATCCCGAATCTTGAAGCTGGTCAAATAGATCATCAATACGTGGAAATGGATACTTGTTCTTAACTGTGACCTTGTTTAACTGCATGTAATCAATGCACATCCTCATAGTACCATCCTTCTTCTTTACAAATAGAACTGGTGCACCCCAAAGTGACACGCTAGGGTGAATAAACCCTTTATGAAGGAGTTCCTAAAGCTGATCATTCAACTCCTTCAACTTTGTCGGTGCCATACGATACGGTGGAATAGAAATAGGTTGACTGCCCAGCACCAAATCAATATCGAAATCAATATCCCTGTCCGAAAAATCACTTACCACCGGAATAGAATCAACGGCAGGAGCCTCTGCACTAACATCCCTCACAAAATCCAAATAGGATAGACAACCCTTTTCAACCATTCGCTAAGCCTTCAAGTATGAAATCGTTTTGTTGGGAACATAGTCTATAGAACCGCTCCACTCAACCCTCGGCAACCCCGGCATCGCCAATGTCACCGTCTTAGCGTGACGGTCTAGAATAACATGACATGGAGACAACTAATCCATATCCAATATCACATCAAAATCGACCATACAGAGCAGCAAAAGATTCACTCCGGTCTCCAGACTCCCAATAGTCACCACACATGACCGATATACACGGTACACAATAATAGTATCGCCCACAGGAGTAGATACATAATTAGATGAAACTAAAAACTCACGGGGCTTATCTAGAAAATGAGTGAAATACGAGGAAACATATGAATAAGTGGAACCAGGGTCAAATAATACAGAGGCATCTATGTGGAAAACTGAGACAATACCTGTAACCACTACATCTGAAGCAATGTCATCTAGTCTTGCAGGGAGGGTGTCACGACCAAAAAACCTAACATGTAGTGATGGCGCCTATCAGGGAACTAGGCAAGCCAACATTCTCAATATGCTTTCAAAATATATAATAGAAGTGAGCTAAGCAGTTAAATTAATAGAATGTTTACATAAGCACGAGGTAAAGACCCAAAACACAAGTGCGGAATCATAGCCCGACATTAGAGTGTCACTAAGTAATGAGCATCTAATAGCAATCTAGAAACATAATCTACTACAGTTTGTGCCAAATGCCAAAAACAACAAAAATAAGATGATTAGAAGGAGGAACAAGGACTGTGGACACCGACAACTACCTCGTTAGTTTTCGAAAGTCAAACCATGCACGAACTCAGCGACAGCTAGAACCATACACACCTGGATCTGCACATGAAGTGCAAGGTGTAGCATGAGTACAACAAACTCAACAAGTAACAGAATTAAATAAGGAAATGAGAAGCAGTGACGAGCTATAAAAATACAGTTCTTTTCAAAAGTTTTTAGTATAGAGTGAACATGCTTTCAAATCCAGTAGTTTTAAGTCAAATCAGTTCGAGCTCAAGTAAAACAATATGAATCTTTTAGGAAATTTCACATCAACAACAGATAGAAACGAAGTGAAACAAAAATAAGAGCATGTACAACCTCTCAAGGCAATAATCACTCACTTATCTCAATAGCTTATACTCCCGGCTTTTAGCCCCAATACACACTTCGGAGGTGCTCCTTCAGTCCAAACGCTATATTGTTGCAGGCGTGTAGCCCGACTAAATACTACTGTGGGCGTGCATCCCGACCCAATATTGCTGTGGCGTGCAACCCAATCCAATATTGTTGCGTCGTGCAGCCTAATCCAAATATTGTTGTGGCGTGCATCCCGATCCAATATACCTCACATTGCTCACAACTCAGCACTCAGTCCCTATCTTAGTCCATAGCCTATCTTACCTCTCGGCCTCACAGAATATCACAATAAATTGCCCAAACAGAGAATATAACAAGTATCAACAAGAAATGAGAGAGAACTGAGATAATACACAAGAACGACGGTGACTGAGTACAAGATAGCAATTAGCAGTCAATTGAACAAGTATACGACCGTTGTGGGTCCCAACAGTGATATCATATGGCCTGAGCATGGTGTCTAACATGAAAGGCAGTCAATTACTCAAAGAAGGAGAAACAAGTAATAATAATGGACTATTCGACTTTACAGTCTCTCGGGATGGACCAAGTCTCAATCCCTCACGTTGCACGCTCACACGCCCATCAACTAGCATGTGAGCCACCTCTGGATATTCACATCATACAGATTCTCGAGGTTTCATACCCTCAAGACCAGATTTAAGTTTGTTACATACATCAAAACCATAGAAATCCTACTCCGAAATGCCTTTGCCTCTCGAATCGGTCTCCAAATGCCCCGAATCTAGCCACAAGTAGTACGAGATAATCAATATAGGCTAAAGGGATCAGTTCCACAAGAAAACTACTGATTTATAGCCTAAAATCCGAAATCGACTCAACCAGGCCCCCCTGGACAACGTCTCGAAACCCGATGTAAGGAACAAAACCTGAAAGCCCATTCTCTCACGAGTCTAACCATACCAAATTTATCAAAATCTGACCTCAATTGTGCCTCCAAAACCCTAAAATTCACTCTCCAATTCCCACGCCCTAAACCCCCAATTTTCACTTCAAAACCTCACTAATTGTGTGTAAAATCAATGGGAAAACACCATTATTGAAGATAGATAGGATTAAGGAACTTACCTCAGTGATAACTTTGAAAAACCTTCGAAAATCTCCTCAACAATCCCCAAAGTCTGAGTTCCAAAATGTGAAAATGGGGAAAAATCTTGAAGTCCTCTATTTATAGTTTCTGCCCTGCAAAATCGCACCTTTGGTACTATTTCCGCTCCTGCGATCACTTGACCGCATCTGCAATCTTCACGGGTGCGGAATCAACATCGCAGCTGCGTTCCAAATGGGCACATGCGCCCCTAGATCCGCTTCTACGACCACAACGGGTGCGGGAATTCCATCGCACCTGTGTCCTATTCCCGGGTCCTCCTTATCCGCATCTGTGATTCCTCATTCACTTCTGCGGGCTCGGACTTGTGGTTCCCACTTTGCAGGTGCGGTTACACCAGTAGCAGTAGCTTCAGCTGCAATTCTTTAACTCAAAACAATCTGATAACTGCCCAAAACCACTCCGAGGCCCTCGGGACCTCAACCAAACATACCAATAGGTCCTATAACCCCATACGAACTTAGTCGAACCTTCGAATCACTGGAAGCATCATTAAAACACCAAATTAAACCTGGATTCAAGCCTAAGAACTTCTAAACTTCCAAATTCCGCAAATGAAACCGAAACCTATTAAACCACGTCCTATTGACCTCAAATTTTACACACAAGTCAAAAATGACACCACGAACCTACTCCAACTTCCAGATTTTCATTCTGACCGTGATATCAAAATTGCCAAAATTCCAACTTTCATCAATTCAAGCCTAATGCTACTACAGACTTCTAATCACATTCTGGACGTGCTCATAAGTCCGAAATCACCTAACGAAGCTAATGGAACCATAAAAATTCAAATTCGAGGTCGTTTACACACAAGTCGACATCCGGTCGACGTTTTCTAACATAAGCTTCCAATTAAGAAACTAAGTGTCTCAATTCACTTCGAAACAACTCTGGACCCAAACCAAACAACCCGTTAGGACATTATACATCCATAAAGCACAAAAGACGCATAAATGAGGGAAACGGGGCTATAACTCTCAAAATGACAGGTCGGGTTGTTATATAGGGCATAGAAACGGGCCTGGCCACCCCCTGATCAGCCTCCCCCTCTCGGTCGACCCCTAGCTGACTGGTCTCCACCCCAGACTAGCTGAGTGGGTGTTGGAGGAACTGGTGCTGGTGACATAGACTGGCTCCTCTACACAGCTGGACCTCCCACCTTACGGGGACACTATCTCCTTATGTGACCAAACTCCTAACACTCATAGCAACTCCCCGGTACTGGTACTGGGGACTGAAGGGATCCCTGAGCACCGAGATAACTAGCAAAAGGACCTGGCTTAGACGAACCTTGACATGATGGAGCACGGGACAGACTTTGCACTGAGAGGGAACTGAGAGATGAATGGCCATATTGATAACTGTGTGAACCATGGCGAGATGAGGCACCGCGATGAAGTAGGCAAGCCGTCTTAGAATGTCTGAAAGGACGACCCCTACCGTGCTGGAACTGAACCCTGGAAGAAGCACCGCTAAATCCACCCTGTCCACGAGTTCTCTTGGCCTCCCTTTCAACCCACTTCTGACTACGAACAATCTTAATTTGTCGAGCAATGTCGACAACCTCATCAAAAGTAGCATCAGACACTCTCTTTCTGGCCATAAGCAATCGCAGCTGAAAAGTGAGGTCATCTATAAACCTCATGATACTCTTCCTATCTGTGGGAACCAACCATATAGCATGACGGGCCAACTCCGAGCATCACATCTCATACTGCATCACAAATATATCACCATGATGAAGCTGCTCAAACTGTTTATGCAGCTCCTCTCTGCATGACAGAGGCACAAACTTCTCTAAAAAGAGAACGAATAACTGCTGCCAGGTAAGGGGTGCTACACCGACCGGTATACGCCTCTCGTAAGCCTGCCACCAACTGAATGCAGCCCCAACGAACAAAAAGGTAGTGAACGAGACCCCACCGGTCTCCAGAATACGTGTTGTTAGGAGTATCTTGTTACACCTATCCAAGAAGCCCTATGCGTCCTCTCCTTGTGCACCACTGAAAGATGGAGGCTGGATCCTCCCAAACCTCTCCAATCTATGTTGCTCACCCTCAGGCATAGTAGGAACCACATAGTCTTGAGAAGCAACAACAAGCTCGACTGGTGGTGCCCTCGGTGTCTGGAGTCCCTGTACTACCTGCTCAGGTGTGCGGGTGGAAGGAGTCTGAGTGCCTCCTCCTGCCTGAGAAGTGGTTGTGGCCATTGAAACAGAGACCTCCCGAACAAGGCCGGTGCACACGGTCAGAATCTGAGCTAAGGCCTCCTGAAGGCTAAGAATTACGATGGGCACAGGTGGTGACTGAGTTGGACCCGCTGGTGCATCCACAATTGGGACCTAGTCCTGATCTGGGGCAAGTGGTGGATCTGCAGGTACTGCCTTAACTGCTGTGCGGGCTGCACCTCTTCCTCTACCGTGATCTCTACTACTACCTCGGCCTCTCGTGGCCCTAGCTGGTGGTACTAGTGGCTACCCATCCTGCCCAGTAGTAAGAGTCCTCACCATTTCTGAGGGAATGAAATAACAGATGTTTAGTTACTAGAATTAACATATTCGCACGACAAGAATTCAAGAAGGTGAAGTTTTCCTAATGGTTCTGTAGCCTCTCGAACATAAGTACAGACGTCTCCGTACCGATCCACAGGACTCTACTTGTTGATACCCAATGTTTCCCATGTATATTTTAGAAAATACATATATACTTTGAAAATAGTGCATGAGCATCAATTAGTATTTTTCATAATTTTCTGCAATTTTAAAGGGTTTTTAATTAATTTATTCCAGTTTTTTATTATCTAAATAATTACTAATTGCATCACAAATAATTTTATTACTTAATATTTATCATTTATATTTATATTTATATTAAGATTTAATCATTTTATACATAATCATATTTACATTTTTATGTTATAATTGCAATAACTTTGTAATAGTAGGCCATGTATGCATAATTACTTTATTTACACGGAAAATGACTTTTTATATTTTTATAATATTAAGTAATTATTTTAAAACATTTTTCATATACAAATAGCATTTTTTATCATTTATTAATTATTTTTATAAATTATTTTATTAATTTAAGTGGTATTTAAAAAATAGCCTTTTTTAATTAAATTTTCGAACCTCCCAGCCAAATACTAGCCGCTCCAACTGTCCTAACCCATAACCCAATACCCAAAGCCAATTAACCTAATCCATACCCGTCCAATAACCCGCCCCACCTATATCTAATCTTGATCGTTGATCTCAGAAGATTAACAACCCTAAATCAATCTTCGTTTTTAATATACCAAGACTAAAACCCTACCCTCATTTCCCCCAACCTGCCGTCTTTGGATCCCCTACTCTCAACTCTTCTTTCTCACCCCTCTCAAACCCTAGCCCCGCCGTCACCCTTTTCCCTCTTGATTTATAGGATTTTCCTTTGATTTCATGCCTTATTCGGCTTCATTTCTCTATTGGTTATAAGATTTTTTATGTTACTTGATATGAATCTCAAGATACTCGAACCAGATTTGGTTCAATGTCTTTCATTTATCAATTAATCCGTCTACGTTAATCCTAAAACCTGTGAGTACGAATATTTCGTATTTTTAGGTTCAAACCAGATTTGATTCGCTCCTGTGGATTTTTATGAACTTGGTTATTTTCTGGTTAAATCTTCTTAGATCTTGGTAGATCTGAAACGATTAGTGTTGTTTTGGTATTTCCCCCTTAAAATTTTGATATTTCTGTTTCTTATAGCTTTTATTATTTTACGACCGATTTTTACCCTAAGACTAGGGTTTTGGTTACAACGGATTTTTGCAAAAAATATTTTAACATTTAAATGTTGTCTCTGGGTTTCTTATTTATTTTTTGACCGATTTTTACTTGATTTAATTAAGTTCCATCAACATGTCTTTATATGTCTTAGGGTTTCGAATATTTGACTATTTATTCTACTATTTTTGCCCGTTTACCTTTAACTCTACCAATTATGTGTTAATTGATTTACTTACCTAAATTAGGGTTTTAAATCAACTTTCCTTTAGTACCAATATTTCTTTATTAAGAATTTACATGTTCTTACCTTATTTATGTGATTAATTATTTGTACTACTGGCTTGATTTTGTGTTCTGATCAGTGGAGTCGACTCCTAATTGATTTTGGAATTAGTTCTTACCTTATTTAACCTCATTCTTTGCTACTGATTGATTCCGTGTAAGGTTCTCCTTAAATTAAGTAGTACTTTACTCGATTATGTCTTGTTAATTGATTCATGCTGGCCTTAATTGATTGTCATGCCTTATTTATGTATGACTGATTCCTTACCTTATTAGTTTGATTCATTGTGTGTTATAAAAGCCCCTTGCTTGTTCTGATTTTAAACACGCTTTACAACCCCTTGAGAAACAACTTTTTCACTGAACAACTATACAACTTTCAAACTTCTATTTCTCCAAAAACTTAAGCTCTCTCTTTTTTCTATTGTTCTAATTTCTGCACTATTTGGTCGGCTGGAAGCCAAGGCCAGATTTTCTGAAATTCAGAGTGCTATTGCATTCCTGTTTCCTTTCTTCTCAAATGGTATGCCTTAACTCCTATTACTCTATTATGTTCTGTATGCTTTATTCGATTAGTCTATTTAAATTGTCAGCATGATTCTGCTTTCTATGTGACTACATGATCCCACTCAGTGTTAATGCTAAACTAAGTTACTTCCAATAATGTGACTCATCTTCCCTAAGTTAGCTTAATGTTCAAGTCTAATTCTGAACTTTGCCAGATATTGTAAGCATGTAACGATACGTTTGTGGTTTTCATTTATAAGTCCAATCTATTCCTGTCTCTGTGTTTAAGCAATGACTGCTTTAATATTTAGCCTAATCGAATGCCAATTTGTTTGGACTATATGCTGAACATGAACTTTGTTTGTTCCTTGGTGCAGTTTTGTTACTATTCTGTATGCACTGGTTTCTAAACCTGTCCCCCTTACCCTTACCCTTCTGAAAATTAAACTATTTTCTAAACCTTTCCTCCTTACCCTTTATGCACTGGTTATCAAACTCCTACTCTTAGTTATTTAGGTTCCAACCACCCCAGCGTGAGCACTGCCTAGGGTCCTTGAGACTCCTCTGAACTCTGACACATTGGGGCTGGTCTTCCAAATATTCTATGAACTAGTTTTGAATGTGGTTCTGATGTGAGCATTGCCGGGGGTCCCTGAGGCCCTTGGGAACTTTGACACACTAGAATTGTGTGTGCCATGAACTAGAGTTGCTATGTTTGAAGGCCTGGTTCCCGGGTTTATATTGGGCCTATGAAGGCTCCCTATAGTGTAATGGACATTGTTATGTAATTTATTCATTCTAGTTATAATAATTTCTGTAATAACAGATTTGCGGTTAATTAGTGAAAGCTGGGGGATTTCTTCTGTTTTTGAACTTGGGAAGAAATCCTACCTATATGATTAATTTTGTTGATCAAATCATATGAATGCTATTACTTGTTTAGAGATCCTTCCTATAGGATTTTCTGATTGTTTAATTCTGTATTTTTACACTCACATATTAGAGATCCTGTGTATAGACTTTTTGCATTAGAAATCCTGTTCATAGTATGCACGCATATTTTTAACTCAACGTGCATTAGTGACCATGTCTACAGGATTCTGTTTGAAATAATATGCTTTCCTTGGAAATCTGCTTAAAATTTTGTCAACATACAGTTGTTCATATCATGACTATAGGGTGAAATCAATCTCAAACCTAGAAAGCATGCCTATTGGACTTAATATAATAGATATCATGTCTACAGGAGTTTAAATCAACCATCACTTAGAAACCATGCCTATAGGAGTTTAAATCAATTCTGCAAATTACAAAACATGCCTATAGAATTTAAAAGGGATAAAACCTGCTTACATGAGGTTAAAATCAGTGACTCTCTTTGAAACCATATTATAGGTCTATAATTAACAAACTCGTAGAAACCATGCCTATAGGGTTCTGTTAATCAGTTCTGAGTTCATCCAATTATGGTTATCACTTGGGCAAATCTGTAGGGGTTGCTAATGATTCTGGGCATAAAAATTGTGATATCTTGCTGCCTGGGAGTGCCCAGATTCATGCTTATAAAATCAGTAGGCAAAGTGATAGGCCTCGAAGCTCGCCTTAATAAAACTACTACTTTATATTATGTTATGTTCATCTAGATATCATTCCTATAGGATTCTAAATTAATAAAGTTTGCTGATTCAATTTCGTGTATTTGTTGTCTACTTGTGGAGGTCAATGTGAGCCCTTATTTGTTCCTTACATGAAAGTCCTATCTAAATTTCGTTTGTCGCCTAGCTTTTTCTCATTTTAAGCAACATAGGTCAGTCTAGAACCACCCTAATCAGAGGTCCTAAATACCTCAAGGACCATATGTAAGGGACAGGTAGTGCACGCATAAGGAACGAGTTATAAGCTATTAGAATACTTAGGTAACGACTGAAAGATAGTAATTGGGTAGTAAAGGAGATGATGACCCATGCGCTAATACTATGAGTAGCACCCTAACTTGGGAAGTTACGAAGTATTGCATGGAATGATCCTATAGGCTAAAACACCTGGGACCCCTTTAATCATGTTTAAAGTAATTTGTATTTTTCTAAATTGTTTTATTTTCCTTTAAGACTAATCCGCTTAACTAAGTTCGGGCGGAACCCACCGTTGTGGACCTCGAGGGGTGCCTAACACCTTCCTCTCAAGGTAATTTCGAGCCTTTACCCGATCTCTGGTGATGCAAACTGGTTCTATGAGTTAATTACCCTAGGTTCCCTAACGCACCTTAATCAGTTAAGTGGCGACTCTTCAAATCCCTTACCCCACCTCAAAAGGAAGGGAGTTGTCTCAGAAATGTCGAAACTTGATTTCGCGAGAAAAAGGGGGCGCGACAGCATGGCGACTCCGCTAGGGACACCCTTAGGATCTTACCATAACGAACTTGATTTTTGTTATTTAGTCTTTAAGCATGCTTTATTCTGTTAATACTTGCACACCCTTTCCTTTTCCCACTTTATGTGAATTTATTTGCCTATTTTCAAGCATTTACGATTTCTCTTTACTATGGAAACTAACTTGTCTCCTTGTTTTCTTTCTTAAACGCCTTTTCAAATATTAAATATCGCATTTATCATTTTTCAATGTGCAAATACGTGACAACGTGCTATTTTCTGTTGCATAAATCATGCTCAACATCATATTCCTCTCTTGCGTAATTAATACCAAAGCAATGCTTGATGAGTGTCTGCGCTCTTCCTATATATCACCCCGTTGAATTCGGAAAGGCTTATTTGCGGTAAACCTAGTCGATCAGTGGCGCAATCGACGGTTCCGTGCCTTTCGCCCTCAAGTTGTTCGCTTGAGGGTACTAGTCTAGACCTCTATAGAAACTTTACTCTGATTAATTGTACATGCATCATGGTCAAACCTAGCCAGAGTTAATATGTTTTCCATATAATAAACCTTTAAGAAAAGCCTTGTCCAAAAGTCCACCGGGGTTTCTATTACCCCAACGGACGCAACCACGATCTGTGTATTAATTTGGAGAAATAAGTGCCAATATGTTAATCATTGATGTATAAATAGTCGAATCTAGAGGGGTTAAGGTCCTAACCTTATTGTTTTTGCAGAAAAGAAGGCACGAAGTCCCCAGGTTCGGCATGGTCCGTAGCGTACCACCATTGTTGCTAGATTGGTGGGAAGATCTTCCGTCTGTTGATACCCAATTTTTTCTCAAACTATTTTCAAACTTGCATATATACTCTCAAGACCATTATCAAATTATTTTTTCTATTTATTTAATACTTTATGTTCCATAATTATTCATAAAATAATGTTATAAATAATTTCAAAAACATCTTCTCGCTCAATATGTCATTCATAATCCTATTTAGCTCCGTTATAATTTAAAATTTTCAAAAATTAGCCAATATTGGTATTATTTAGCTGATTTCAGCAACTTTACAATAATAGCACAAATACACATTTATATCATTCTTTTTAAGAAACAAATGATCATTTTATATTTTTATAGTAGTTAACTATCTTAATTTTATTTATTTTGTTTTAATTTCATCTTACACAATTATTAGCTATTTTAATTCATTAATTATCTTATTTTTAGGGTATTTAACATTTAGCCTATTTTTATTTAAAATCTAGCCAACCTCTAACACAACCCCACCTGAACCAAAACCCACTCTCTAACCCATCGCAACTAATATCCTACCCGGCCCAACCCCCATGCCTGATCTGAATCATTGATCAAATAAGATCAACGGTCCATATCAGAGTTACCATAATTAAGCTCAATTACCCACCCACCCCAGCCGACCGCTCATTTTCTAACACTCATTCTCGCTCTACCTCTCTATGTTACTCTCCGGTTCTCTCTAGAAGCCTCCCTTGGCTTCTCTCCTCCGATGGAGTCCGTTCATCTTCTCCGGCTGGTTTTCTCACCGGAAACCATGGCTCCTCATCGTCTCATGGTTATTTGCGCACCTTGCACTGGTCCAGTGATACCCTAAAGCCCTTAGGCGAACCTGGAGCGGTACACTCACCTCCCATGGTCCCATGCCACTTTTCGGCCTTCCCCGGCCGTCTGAGTAAGAACTACAACCTTTCCGGCTTAAGCCGGTGATGTCTTTGAGGTTTCTCCTACTTCTCTGGGTTCCACGAAACCCTAACCCTATGTCTTTTCGATTTCCTCTAGATCTGCTTTAGATCTACGATATTACGAAGCTTCTTTACATGTTTTTCTCTGGAAAAAAACTTTCATCTTTAAGCAATCTTTCATTTAAAAAAATTAGGGCTTCATACCCCTTTTAAGAAACGATTTCTTGCTTCTGTTTTTATGTGATTCTGTGTGTCTTTCTATTATTCAATGATTTATTCAAAGCTTCTATCATTTTTAACTTGCTTTACTGAAAGCCCCAAGTTTTCCCTAAACTATGAATCTATCTATGACTGATACGTTGTTTGAACTCTTATCTCTCGTAGATGTTAAGATTCTCTATGATTTCTATCCTATTGTTGTTGTTAAGGTTTACTATCTCTGTGTTTCTATTATGTATAATATCACTGTTCGTGTATGAACCTGTGGGATTCTTGCTTTACCTAGGGTTTTCAATCTTCTGTTGTCCTCTACTGCTTGCCTAAGGTTTTCTCTGATTTTGTGTTATTTATTGCTTAACAGACTCGATTACTTGTTATATTAGCCTTTACATACTATTCCCTACTGGTTCTATTGATCTCCCTCAAGGTTGTGATATCTTTTCTCAAAACTGTAACTCATATGTGTTTTCCTTAGAACCTTTTACTGATTTTGAATAACTTCCTTACATGTGTGATACTTAATTAAAACTGATTCCCTTATGATTTTAGTCCTATACGTGATTCCTATGATTTATTTTCATAATCAAATTGTATTCTACCATATTTTACGTGCCTAAATATGTTTTCAAATATTTGACATATACTTTCCTTCCTCGGAGCATTCTGTATTCAGCCCTTATTACATGCCACATGCTTTAATTATGGTAAAGTTAATCCTGTAATTGATCCTTTTCCTTACCTGATACAACTTGTATCCGTTTGAGTCATGACTCCCTAATTAAAGGGAGTATGGACATTGATTGATTCTGATTGGTATTAGTTCCATAACTGTGTACTTCTTACCTTATTTTTCTACTTGTTTTAAACTATAAATACTTCTAGTCTTCAATAACAAAAACACGAGCAATAGATATTATTCTAAGCTCTCTCTTACACACACACATACTCTTTTGTCTCTCTTGTTGTTACTTGCAACTCAGTTGGCTGCAAGACAAAACTGAGTGATTCTACTGTGCTATTACTCTGCTGCCCTACTGTTCTGTTGCATCTACACTACTGCTCTGCCTCCTTCACTTTGCTGCTCTTCATTACTTTGATGTTCTTCATTACTTTGCTGCTCTTCATTTCTCTCATTCAACTGGTATGGTTTCAGTTTAAGCCTACAGCATCTAAAACAACATGTTTCTGTTTGTATTAAGATTCCTTCTATGTCTCTTATGCTTCTATTTGTGGTTCTGCTGTTTGCCTTGCAATTAGCATGTTTATTTTTATCCATGAGATCTCCCTTTAGTTCAGCATGTTTATTTTATCCATGTGATCTCTCTTTCTCTTTAGTTCAGCATGTTTATTTTGTCTATGTGATCTCGCTTTCCCTCTATGTTTAGCATGTCTACTTGTCTATGTGATCTCTCTCCCCCTTCAGTTCAGCATGTCCAGTACTTTTTCTTATATGTTCTATTATGAATCTGCCTTACCCCCCTGATTACTGAAATATAAGCATGTACTCATGATACCTAGTTACTATGTAATCCTGAACCTTTCCTTGAACTTAATGTGTAACTCTGTTTGGCACTCCTTCAATCTAATGTTATTAAACCCTTTGGCATGAACATTTCTGATAGATCATTTCTCTAACTAGTTAAGTTCTCTAAGACTTCTCTGAGGTTAGCCTATGTGCAACTATGCTTCACAGATGTATTATTTGTCCCCAATCTCCTTTCCCTTGTTTGTGTTTGTTTCTAGAACTATGTATGTTTTCTAAGTTGGTGATTGCCCTGTCTCTTTTCCTCTTCAAACTAATTTCATAAAACAAACTCTTATGTTGTTCTTTAAAGCTATTTTTTTCAAACAATTATGTCAGAAAACTCTTTTTCAACTCAACTCCTTCTAAAAATTCTGAGCACATCTCACTACTCCTAGTTTCTAAGTTCAGCCCCCTTCGTGTGAGCACTTCCTTGGGGACCATTTGAGTACCCATTGAACTCTAACACACAAGGCTGGCATTCCACAGTGCACCTACTCACTCCTAGCTGGGGTACCTGGGTGTGAGCACTGCCTGGGATCCTCTTAGGTCCTTAGGAACTCTGACACACCTGGGTTATAAAAGGTCATGGCATATGGCATTGTTGGATATGGCGACTTGGGCCTACTATTAGGCTCCCTATAGTGTAACTTCTTAATTTTCCTATTTACTTATGTAATTTGTGCAATGTTGGTCTGTAGTAATTAATTGTAAAAACGATTCAGGGGTTGGATAGTGAAATGGGTGGGGTTATGCATGCTTAGTACAGATATGGGTAGAAACCATGCTTGTAGGTTTATTCTTATATGTGAAATAGTCACCATGCTTAGGAATACATGTCATTCATGCATTAGATACCATGATACTTAGGGTCATTCATTTTCAGCATCTCATTATACTTATACCCACTTAGAAATCATGTTCCTAGTTAAGCGATAATAGAAATGGTTACTGCCTCTGCATTTTCAATATTTGCTTTATCTGGAAAGCCTGTTTTAGGTTAAATAATAACATCAACTATTGAATCTTGCATTAGAAATCATGTACCCTAGGATATCCATTCTCAGCATGCTCATGTTATCTATGCCTCATGTGTTAAAAAAAACATATTGTTGTGTACACATAGAAATCATGTATTAGGATTCAGTAACTTAATAAGGGATTACATCTCTGTATGTTTTACTTTCATCCAAAAAAATGTTTGCTAATGAATCTCGCTAAAAAAGAATAGATTCCAATACTGAAAATGTCCATGCATCTAGAACAACATGCATAGGTTTGCATCATCCTACCACCTACCTGCATTTAGATATAATGTTTTCCGGGACCTGCATCCATACTTGTCTAAACTCTTAGCATCCTGTTAATAAAAACAGACTCACCTTGTCTAACTATTATTTTTCTGAAACCAGGTAGTATAATCGGAGTATTTTAATACGCCTAGGCAAACCTTAGATGTTAACACTTGTTAAAACTGGAAAACTATTCCTCTTTTGTGTACTGTCTGGCTAATAAGAAATCAATAGTTTGAAAATGGTAAAAATCCTTTCTCTGAAACTCTGTGATAACACTGCCTCATCACTGTATTCACGCCTAGACATCATGCCTTAAGTTCTGAAATTTAAGACCTCATTTGTGGTTGAGTCGTGCTAATTATGTGTACAACTCTTGGCGGAATACTTGAGCCTCACACCTGCCACTATATTCTCCCATGTATTTGCAGTCCTAATTGTTTTGTTTTGACATTTAGAATTTTATCCTTTTAACCTAGGGGTTCGGCCTAGTACCTACCCTTTAGGAATAGTAGTCCCTAACTTCCTCCAGGACTGATAGGATGGGACGGGTAATAGCACGCAATAAGCTTCGTGAACAGCACGCGTTTTAAATACCTTCGCGGGGTGGGAAAGGGTAGAATATGGATATGATGACCGGTGCGCTAATACCACACGTAGCTCAATATTTACTTTTGATTTTTTTCAAAGTTTTAATGAACTTCCATACATGTTTGAAATCCCCTCTTATATGAGTTGTACTTGTTATTTGCTTATTGTCTGAATTCACGAAAACTATTTGGCCGGGAACCACAGTTGTGGATCCTGAGGGGTGCCTAATACCTTCCCCTTGGGATAACTTCAAGCCCTTACCCAATCTCTGGTAACGCAAACTAGTCTTATGAGTTAACTAATCTAGGTGCCGTAACGCACCATAAAAATCGGTAGGTGGCGACTCTTCCTTTTAAGCCTTTTAACCTTCAAAATGAGTTGTCCAAAATGTCATAAACCCGATCTCTCCGCTTTAAGAGGGGAAAAAAGGGGGCGCGACACCGTCAAGCGACAAAAAGCATGTGAAAAAGGTCTTAGGATATTTTCCTTCTTTCTTGGACATCCAACCGAACAATATGTTGATTGAAGCTGCCACAATGTTCTGGGACGGAGAAAGGTCCGTGTTCCATTTTGGAAACATAGAAATGACCCCTCTCTTGGAAGAAATAGGGGGATTCGCTGGACTGCCCTGGGACAGTCCCGGTTTATTAGTGCTAGAAAATCGATCTCCCAAAGGGTTTATGAAGATGATGGGATTAAGGAAAAACAATGACTTGGTGTGTCTAAAGAAGACTTAAATACCTTTTGACTTCCTTTATGAACGATACGATCATAGAAAATCATATCGTATCTTCAATGACGAATTCTCTATCACTTCCTTGGGTTGGATTCACCGCAGGGTTTTTGTGTTCATCATCTGCTTCCTGGGTATGATAGTGTTTCCAATCCAAGGGGACAGAATTCACACCGGACTGGCCATGGTAACCAAAACCTTGATTGAGGGAATCGAGGGCAAGCATATACCATTATCCCTATGATCATAGCAGACATACATCGGGCCTTAGATCGCTGCCAGAAGGGGTTCAAACACTTCGAGGGTTGTAATCTGCTGCTACAAGTTTGGTTGTTGGAGCATCTCCAGAGAGGTCAATACCGTCAAGAGCTTCCACGAAGACCGTGGAACGATCACATAGCTTTCCATCACCCTAAGAGAATGAACTATATCCCAGACAGGTTTGCTCAACCGGAGAATGCTTCAGAATGGGTGCAGTGTTTCGACAATCTGACTAAGGATCAGGTTCAGTGGATGTTCGAATGGTTACCTACTGGAGAGTTCATCATCAGATCTAGGGACGTTCCGCACTTGGTGTTGATCGGGTTAAGGGGCATATACCTAGATGTTCCCATCAGGGTTAGGAGACAAGCAGGCAGGAAGCAAGTCATACCGCGAGTTTCCAAAATGAGTCACTACAAGGCATATTTTCAGGATGACGACTTCCCATACAAATGTGAAGCTCTACATATGTGGCACCTAAAGATTATTGTAGAAAAGGACACCATCGAGCCAGAACGATATCACACAGGGCATGTGCGCTTTTACCCATCGTGGTTGGAAGATAGTATAGCAGGAATAGTTGAGCCAGGGATCAGTCGAGGAAACAGGGTCATAGACGAAGCTGCTGAAACCCAAGTGAACTACAACAAATTGCGCAAAAGAGTTCATGAGTCCGAGGACGAACATCTAGAGCAACACAAGACTCATATGGAGCTGATCAATGAGTGTGTCACGACCCAAAATTCTAATCCAGGTCGTGATGGCGCCCAACCATGGGGTTAGGCAAGCTAACATATATTTCACTAAGTGTTTCTTTTTATTTGATTTAATTATTCACCCATTTACCAAATTTAACAAGTTAAATCATGATATTGAAAGATAATAACCCAGTGGTAGATAAAATAGCTATAAATCAGTGTGAGCCAAAAGACAAGCATATATATATATACAGCCCAAAATCTAAAAATAACCACTACGTGTGTGCCAGGAACTAGTGTCACGAGTGTCATGAGCATACTAACAGGATAACCAAAAGATAGAATATATAATCCCACTATCTGATTAAATAGACGGGAAACAAAAGTAAATGAAACTCCATGCTGCTGCTAGGGATCGCCAGAAGAAGCAGCTCACCGTGAAGTCAGGTCCGCTACGGTCAATAACTAGCTCCGGTCTGATAACCAGATGCACCAGCCTCAGAACCTGTACAGTTAAGTACAGAAGTGTAGCATGAGTGCATAAATAATATGTACCCAGTGAGTATCCCATCTAATCTCGAAGAAGTAGTGACGAGAGGTCGACTTGAAACTCACTAAGGTCCAATAATATAACATATGACAGGATATAATTAAATACAGTAGGCATGTAAGACAGTAAGCAGCAAATGCATATCAAGTACAGAGATCCAGATAACTACTGAAAATAGACAACAATGTACACTTTCATTTTTCCCCCAAATAACTGTCAAGTCGAAATCAATGATAACAATACCAAATAACCAAGCGCATACAAAGGTAAGACAACCGGACGGAGTCAGAAGGATAATATCTACGCACTGCCGAGGATCGAACGACCCATCCCATAAGTGCATTCCTACCATAGTCATGTCTGCGCACTGCCGAGGATTGAGCAGCCCGAACCATAAGTGTGTCTTTTAATCCGCCGTGGCGTACGAACCACTCCCATAAGAGTGGGGGAAATCACACTCCGCTCGCGGAATGTAAATTGCGAGCGGTCACAAGCACATACAATATTATTAAAATTTACTTTCCATAACAGTTTCTTCCCAATTATCCCATTCCATGAAATCTCAGAGAAACAATGCTAAGCATAACATGAGTTTATAACACAATAGTCCTTACAAGGAAGAATATAAGGCATGTTGTAGGCCTAACTACCCAGACTTAACAATAATAGTCGCTACGTACGGACTCTCGTCACTTTGTACGCACGTAGCCGCCAAAACAATTACACATAGCATATAAATCACCTATGGGGACAATTCCCTCTTACAAGGTTAGAAAGGAGACTCACCTCGTGTCGAATCTACCCCTCGGACCAAGGATGCGCCCGAAACTCCGAATCTCTACACCCGAGGACTTGCAACTAGCCAAATATGGTACAATGATATCAGTTCAAGCTCAAGGAAGGGAAATTATCCTATTTACTCAATAATTTAACATTCTTGAAGAATTCCCAAATTTCGACCCCGGGCCTGCACGCTCGAATTCCAAAAATTCTCGAAGGAATCACTCACCCATAGCCTAAGGATCATTAATATGTGTTTCTACTTGAATTCATAAAAATAAACGGACAATTCACCAATTTCCTCAAGATCCCTAAGTACTACCCAATTCTTGATTTTTTTTCAATGATATCGTAGTTAACCCAAGTTGAAATCTATGTATTAATCTAGTATTGAAGTGTAATTAACTTACCTTGACAGACGCTAGGTCGTGAGATAATTTCTTCAAGCTCCCAAGCTCTCAAATAGAGGATTTTATATGTTAAAAGATGAAGATCCCGAGTTTTAAAAAATATATACTGCCTGCCTACATGGATTCTGCACCTGCGGTCTCGCACCGGCGAGCTGGGGCTCGCACCTGCATAACTGGGCAAGAGGGGTTGGGGTCGCACCTGGGGATGACCGCAACAGCAGTTCCGCTCTTGCGGACTTTTGTCCGCACCTGCGAGAAAGGGGGGACCCCAGGGGGTTTCCGCACCTGTGAGGATGGGACCGCAGGAGCGGTCCCGCACCTGCGACTGGGCAACCGCACCTGCAGTCACACCAACAACAGATGCACCAGCAGTTGTTTTGGCTGGTTTTTAGCCTCGTGTGGTGTCCGGGAGGCACCTAGGACCACCCGAGCCCCCGTCCAAATTTACCAACAAGTCTCAAATTATAATACTGACTTGCTCGACCCTTCGGAACACTCGAAACAACGCTAAAACTCAAAATCACACCCCAAAACCCCCAAATACATAACTTAAGAACTTCAAGTTCTTGATTTCTATAACGATGCGCCGGACCAACCTATACTACTCGGAATGACTTCAAATTTTTCAGGCAAGTCAAAAATGACATAATAGAACTATACCCGATCTCGAAATTCTGTTCGGACCTCGATAACACAAAATCACATTCCAAACTAAATTTCAAACTTAAGGAAATCCGTATTTCTATATTGGGCGCCGAAATGCTCCCGGGTCATGGAAAACCCATTTTGAACATACGCCCAAGTCCGAAATCATCATACGAAGCTACTGAAACTGTCGGAACTCGATTTTGAGGTCATTTTCTCAAAATGTTTACCGAAGTCAAACTTGGCCAAAAAGGCCAAGCTTAAGGAACCAAGTGTTCCTATGGCACTCTAAACATTTCCAAATCCCGAACCACCCGTCCCCGCAAGTCATAAATCATGAGAAGCTGCTATGGGAAGTTTCATCTAGGGGAACGGGGTCCTAATACGCAAAACAACCAGTCGGGTCGTTACAAAGTGGATGGAAAAGGCTATCAAATCTAATGAATGGCTGGAATATTTGGAGCAGGGTCTGATGGAGCTGGAATAGAAAATAAGGAAAAGAGTCGTCGACAGCCAGATGTCGAGGGAAGCGAAGGAGGAAATCTTGCAAGGGTATATTTGTTGCTAGGCATGCGCGACCTGGGGAACTTGATCGATGGAGCTAAGAGAATCAAGCATGGGGAAGGTCCCTCTAGGACCAAGTAGTTTAGGTTTATTTATTCTTTCAAATGTAATAAGTCCAACTGCCATTAGTGACTTATCTTATTTAGTGTCGTTTTAGATTTGTCTTGTTTCTACGCTAATGAAATGAAGCAATTATTAGCATTACAATTCTCCAATCTACTTGTCTCTAGGCCTACCTCGGGCACAACGAGGCTCCCAAATTAGGACGCGAGTTTACATTCCCGCAATATGTGTTTAAATACTACAAACATTTTTTTAAGATTTCTTACTGACTTGGTTACCTTTTTGTTTTTCTTTCTTTTGATTATTTTTATTCGCCAAGGTTGGTTCACGCATACTGGCATCATCAGCTTACCATACCAGATCTAGAGGCCCTCCATCTTCTCCTCCTCCAAGTGTAGCGAAAGGCAAAGGGAAAGCTAAAATGGATGATATGAACGACATCAGAAAAGACACTACTGCACATGTGGAGAATGTGGAAACTTCCGATGGTCGGCGTACTCATGCCCCAAATGATTTGGTTTTGCGACTTGAACAGAAGATACATGAACTACAGGGTGAGCTTGAGCAGGTCTGTAACTTGGAAAATCTCTCCCTCACACTGAATATCCCATATGTCAATCACCGAAACACCTAAAACCCAGTACCACCTCAGAACACACCTAACAAACGCCCGCAGAATCCTCTCGCTCCTCACTAATATACAAGCCCTCCTCAAAATCAGCATCTCCCTAATCAATACCCGTAAACCACCTATCACATTCCTCAGAATACCCCACAACCTATCCCCGAACCCTAAAACTCAACAAATGATCACCACTATAGCTAAGCTCCAAACATTCACCAAAACAACCCTATATACGTGGAAACCCTACCTCACTCCACTCAACCAATCTCATATACACCAGAATCCGCCGAGAAGGACATACTCATCAAGAACATGGATGAGGAGCTCAAGAAACTAACAAGCCGAGTTCAGGGTGTCGAAGAAGGTAAAGGGATAGAAGGTTTGAATTACGAAGATTTGTGCATACAGCTAGATGTGGAACTGCCTGAGGGTTACAAACCTCCCAACTTCGAAATGTTTGATAGAACGGGTGACCCCAAGGTTCACTTGAGAACTTACTATGACAAGCTCGTGGGGGTCGAAAAAGACGAAAGGATTCGCATGAAGCAGTTCATGAGAAGCCTTAGTGGAGATGCCATGTCTTGGTACATAAGCCAGAATCCCAAGAAATGGGCTAATTGGGTGAGCATGGCGTCAGATTTCATGGACAGGTTCAGATTCAACACAGAAAATGCACCTGATGTTTTCTATATCCTGAACCTTAAGAAGAAGCCAACTAATACTTTCCGCGAGTATGCTACTAGGTGGAGGTCTGAAGCAAAAAATGTCAGGACGACGTTAGATCAGGAACAGATGAACAAGATCTTTTTCAGGGCACAGGATCCACAATATTACGGAAGGCTAATTGTCATTGAGAATCACAAGTTCTCCGATATAATCAAGCTCAGAGAAAGGATCGAGGAAGGTATTAAAAGCAGAATGGTGACAAATTTCGAGGCACTGCAGGCCACGAATAGAGTATTACAATCAGGTGGCATATCATAAAAGAAAGTAGTGGGAACAATAATGGTTGCCCAAGGTCCGAAAACTTCATTTGTATACCAAACACCTCCACCCACATACCAACCTTCACCTCCTAGATATTCCCAACCTCGTACCGCCTACCACACCTATAATACCCAACCATCCTATTATCATTCACCTCCATCCCGTCCAAACTATCAAAAATTCAGGCCTAATTTTGACCGCAAGCCACCCAGACAGTACACCGCCATTGCTAAACCCATCGACCAGTTGTATGAAAGGTTGAAAGTTGCTGGATATGTCACCCATATTCCCGCTGTGGCAATGGAAAATTCATCTCAATGGGTCAATCCAAACAATACATGTGCGTACCATTCCGGTATGAAGGGGCACACTATTGATGAGTGTCGCACCTTGAAAGACAATATCCAAACACTGATTGATACTAAGGTCATACAAGCAAAGGAAACTACACCTAACGTCTGCAACAATCCCCTCCCAGATCATAGGGGTGAAGGGGTCAATGTAATAGAAATTGATGAAGAGTGGGATCCCGAGGGGTCAATCAGGCTTATTAGAGAAGGTGATGATCCTAAAAGGCCTGCAGTCACGCTCAATCCCATTGTGGTGCAGGTACATCCGCCAGTTAAAGTCAAGATAGTAGCATCGGTTCCTTTTGAAGTAGAAGTAACACCACCTGAAGCCACACCCACTCCATTTGAGGTGAAAGTGGCCACACCTTTCACTGTACCGGTGTCATCCACGCCACCCTTCAGTACAAAAGTTGTACCTTGGGATTATGTGGCCGAGGCTAGATAAAGAGAAAGGCGAAGATGGAAGAGTCGGGCGCTTCACAAGGAATGACCAGAACAGGAAGGGTTTATACACCTGAACATTTGGGAGAAACCAGTAAGAAGGGTTCCAGCAAACCGCGCGTCATTGAGACTGGTCCAGATGACCTCTGGAGGAAAGTGTAAGCACGAGAGAACTCTATCGTTGATCATCTAAATAAGACTTCCGCCCAGATATCCATCCTGTCATTGTTGCGAAATTCTGAGGTACACTGGAATACTCTGATTAAGGTGTTGAATGAAGCTTTTGTGCCCAACAACATCACTAGTAAAGAAATGGACAACATGGTGGGGCAGATGCTAGAAAGCCACAAGATCACTTTTCATGAGGACGAGCTTCCACCTGAAGGATTAAGTCACAACAGGGCACTGCACATCACAGTACAATGTGAAGATAATTTTATCGCCAGAGTTTTGATAGATGGAGTATCGAGCCTCAACATTTGCCCGTTGGCAACGCTGAAGAGGTTGGGCAAGGGCCTACATGAGATACGAGCAGGGACTATGAATGTGAAAGCGTTTGATGGGTCTCAAAGGGCTACCATTGGAGAAACTAATATCTTCTTGTAGATAGGTCCCACTTTGTTCGATGTTGAGTTTCATGTGTTGGACATATCCGCCTCATACAATCTGGTTTTAGGACGGCCTTTGATACATCCCGCTGGGGCCGTAGCACATACTTTGCACCAGGTTGTGAAGTTTGAGTGGAACCATCAAGAAGTGATCATCCATGGAAATGGGAGCAACCCTATTTACACCAGTCAGATTGTTCCGGTGTTAGAAAATAGAAGAAAGTTACCTACCATCGCATCGAGCGTGTAAATGCAATCGAAAAGGATAAGTGGTGGAATATCAAGATAGAAAGCATATTGGCATGGCAATGTTACATACCTTGAAAGGGGCTCAATAAAAATCTTCAAGGTATCTCCAAGCCAATCCAGCTGAAACGCCATGGTAAAACCTACGGGCTTGGATATCAGTACATCTAGCAAGAATACGACGATTGGTCGCCAACATGGCGCGGTCCATACTACCCTCTTAAGAAACCCATGCCGCACTTAAGCCAGACCTTCCATCAGGCCTACATCATATTGGGATCAGAGGAAGAAGATGCATTGGCAGCATTGAGGAATTTGTTCTTGGAAGACGATGATATGGACTGTTGTGTGATCGTCGATGAGGAGGGGGAGGAAGGCCCTACTATCCAGACTGTGGAGAGAGGAGCAATCCTCAAGAATTGGACTGTCAGACCATCAAGGGACAGACGAGTCCTGGAGTAGCAAGGCTGAATAGCATTGTTTACTTTTGCTGGAAAAAAATGATTTCCTCTTTTGAGTTTTTGTTTTTAATAATATTTTCTATATTCCAAACGTTATTTGAGTTATTGAAAAGCATTCCGTTTGGCGCTTTAAATGTCTTGATGTTTTATTATTATTACTTTTCTTTCATGTCTTTTTTTACCCCTACCACATTACTATTTCCTATCTTGATGAACCGACTACTGTGACATGTAATGAGACAACGCAACAAAAGGACAATGACTCAAAAGAAATAGAAGAAGAGGATGCAATACCTGAGGAGATTGTCAGAGAGTGGAGGATTTTGAGAACAAGCCCAAGTCCAACCAAGACGAGACTGAGATAGTCAATTTGGGGGATTCTTAAACCATCAAGGAAACCCGCATAAGCATCCACTTTTCATTATTAGAGAAGAAAGAGTACACGCGGTTTCTGAAAGAATACGAGGACATTTTGCATAGTCATACGACGATATGACGGGGTTGAGAACATCTATAATGGTTCACAAGTTACTCACAAACCCAATGTGTCCGCCAGTAAAGCAGACACTCAGGAAATTCTAGCCAGACATGAGCTTGAAAATCAAGGAGGAAGTTACTAAGAATATCAAAGCCAAGGTCCTCAGGGTGGTGGAATACCCAACCTAGTTAGCCAACATTGTACCGGTTCCAAATAAGAATGGGAAAGTCAGAGTATGTGTCGATTATCGGGATATCAACAGAGCAAGCCCAAATGATGATTTCCAGATGCCGAATATACACATTCTGATCGACAATTGTGCCAAGCATGAGCTCCAGTCCTTTGTAGATTTCTTCGCATGTTACCATCAGATCTGGATATATGAAGAAGACGTCGAGAAAATAGCATTCATTACACCATTGGCACTGTACTTCTGCAAAATGATGCCATTTGGTCTAAAGAATGATGGGGCCACCTATATGAGGGCCATGGCAACCATTTTTCATGACATGATACATAAAGAGATAAAGGTATATGTGGATGATGTCATCATTAAATCCAAAAAGGACGCATACCACATAACAAACTTGAGGAAATTCTTTGACCAACTGCGGAAGTACAACCTGAAGCTAAACCCCGCAAAGTATGCATTCAGGGTTCCTGCCGAAAGCTATTAGGATTCATCGTCAGTCGCCGAGGAATAGAGTTGGACCCGTCAAAGGTCAAATCCATCCAACAATTACCATTACCAAGAAGAAAGAAGGACGTGATGAGTTTCTTGGGATGCCTCAATTACATCATCAATTTCATAGCACAGTTCACAGTCATATGCGAACCGATTTTCAAAATGCTGATGAATGATGCTGCAACCAGTATGATCGAGTATTGTCAAACGACTTTTGACAAAATCAAGGAATATCTGTCTACACCGCCAGTATTAGTCCCGCCAGAGCCTGGTAGACCACTACTACTCTACCTTGCAATGTTAGATGGAGCTTTCGGTTGTGTTCTAGGACAGCACGACGAGACATGGAGAAAGGAACATGCCATCTACTACTTGAGTAAGAAGTTCACTCCCTATGAAGCACGGTACTCCTTGCAAGAACACACTTGTTGTGCTCTAACTTGGATAGCTCAGAAGCTAAGGCACCACTTATGTGCTTATACGACATATCTCATATCGATGATGGATCCCTTGAAATACATTTTTCAGAAGCCCATGCTTACTGGGAAGTTGGCCACGTGGCAAATCATGGTGAGTGAATTCGACATCATCTATGTAACGCAGAAGGCAGTCAAAGGACAAGCATTGGCTGACCACCTTGCTGAAAATCTTGTGGGAGGAGAATACGAACCCCTGAAAACGTATTTTCGCGATGAAGATGTATCATTCGTAGGAAAAGACATTGCTGAAGCCTACGATGGTTGGAGAATATTTTTCAAACGGGAGGAAAACTTCAAAGGAGTAGGTATCGGGGCCGTCTTGGTATCAAAAACTGGTCAACATTATCTGGTTTCTATAAAACTCAGATTCCCCTGCACTAACAACATGGCGGAATATGAAGCTTGCCTATTAAGGCTCAACCTGGCTATTGATATGAACATTTATGAACTGCTGGTGATCGAAAATTAAGATCTACTTGTGCAACAGGTACAAGGAGAGTGGGCTACCAAGAATTCCAAGATACTACCGTATTTGCATCATGTACAAGAAATAAATAAGAGGTTCACAAAGATAGAGTTTCGGCATGTCCCCAAGATTGAGAATGAATTCACATATGCATTGGCCACCTTGTCTTCAATGATACAACATCCAGACAAGAAATTCATCGTTCCCATTCCAGTAAGGATATATAACCAGCCGGCATATTGCACTCACGTTGAAGAGGAAACGGACGGAAAACCCTGGTTCCATGACATCAAAGAGTACTTGGAAAAATGAGAATACCCAGAGCATGCAAACCATACTTAGAAAAGCACACTTCGTAGGTTGTCCAATCACTTTTCCAAAGTGGAGGAACCTTGTATAGAAGAAGTCCTGATCTGGGACTGTTAAGGTGTGTTGACGTAAAAGAGGCTTCCAAATTGCTCGATGAGATACATGCCGGAACCTGCGACCCACATAAGAATGGCTTTGTCTTGGCCAAGAAGATACTAAGGGCCGAATACTTTTGGATGACCATGGAAACAAATTGTATCCGGTATAATCAAAAGTACTACCAATGCGAGATACACACATACACGATATGAGTTCTGCCAAACGAGCTTAATGCAACAAGCTCACCTTGGCCCTTTGCTGCCAGAGGAATGGATGTCATTGGTCCAATCGAGCCCACTGCTTCAAACGGGCACCGGTTCATTTTAGTGGCCATCGACTGTCGCGCCCCTTTTTTTCAAACTCTTTTCTGGGTCGGTCAAGGGTTTTTGATGTTATTGGGACAACTCGCTTCCTTTTGGGAAGGGGGTCTGCAAGTTTTGAAGAGTCGCTACCTAACGAGTTTAACCATTTAGGTTCATTTACAAACAAGTTTTGATAACTATAGATAGGGTAATGGATTGAAATTATTCTAAGGGGAAGGTATTAGGCACCCCTCAGAATCCACAACTGTGGTTCCCGGCCAAACAACTTTTGTGAATTTGTACAATAGGCAATTAATGTTTAAAAGGAGAAGATAGTTTTAGAAATATTCGCAGTCTAAGCACATGTGTTACTATGTTTGAAAATGTTTAATTGTTAAAAAATTACATTCTAAGCATGCATATGGGATAGGGTCATAGGGATGTCCTAGGTTGTCTGTAATATGGATAACATCAATGCAATACCCGGTATGTCACTCCTCAAAGAGGGGCTACACGTGGTATTAGCGTACTGGTCATCATATCCATATCTACCCTTCCCACCCGAAAGGTAATTAAAACGAGTGTTGGTCTACGACCTCTATTGCGTGGTGTTACCCGCCCCTTCCTAATAGCCCTGGAGGAGTTTAGGACTTCTATCCTATGAGGGAGGTTCTAAGAAGACCCTTAGGTTCAAAGGTAAAATACTAGGGAGACAGATAAAAAACAAATAGGACTGCAATTAAGGGAAAGCAGAGAAAGTAGATAGAAGGCTCAGATATACCTCCACAAGTAATGCACCTAACAGCACGACTCATACACAGATAAGGTCAATATTTAGTTTTAGAACCCTAAGGCAAGGTATCTAGGTGATAACAGATGAAACAGATTGGTTACATAATTCAGAGAGGGAATCCTAATCGGTTTTTCCTATTGATTTTTAACCTGTTGATAGTTAAGCAACACACATAAAGAAGTATATTTCCAGTTTTTAGCACCTACGGCTTGCCTAGGCGTAAGACAACATATCCGTTATTAGAATTACTTATAGAAAATTGTTTGAGTTGTATTACTAAACATACTATTCTAAATGTTCGGAGTTTAGGAATATTACCAACTGTGTGAATATGTTTTTATCAATAATTAAGCTAGAGATGCCTAAGCGGATACGAATGCAATCCTAAAGTAATGATATCTAATGCACAGAAAATGCAGAGTGATGTATATGCAGGACCTAAACAGGATTTTTTTAAATGCATAAATGTTACAACGTTTGAACATGCTTTCAGAATATTAAGAAGATGTGAAAATGACTTATTTATTAGCGATGTTTTTATTCTAAGACGGGATCTCTGAGTGTGCATGGCAGTGCATAACGTAATGGTAAAGTACTAGTTATTAGCATACTTTAACACATAATTTTTCTAAGTGATATAAGGATGCATATGCTGAAACAGTAGACATGGGACCTACGGGGGCATGATTTCTAATGAATGCATTGAATACCTGAGTCCTACACAGGATTTCTATTGCACAAATAGAAAGTAAATCCTAGAGCATGATTTCTACCCTTTTAGCATGGATAGTACCCATCCCTTTTCACTATCCATCCCCAGAGCGTTGTTTACAATAGTTATTACAACCCGTTTGCACAAATTACATAATTGAAGTAAGAAAAGAAGAAGTTATACTATAGGGAGCCTACTGATAGGCCCAGAATATCCAGAATGCCTCAAATGCCATTGGTTCACAACCTTTCACATGATACAGGTGTGTCAAAGTTCCCTAATAATCTCAAGGGATCCCGGGCAGTGCTCACACCTAGATTCATAACCAAACTGAGTAAGTGCAGTATGGAAGAGCCAGCTCTAATGTGTCAGAGTTCAGAGGGAGCTCATATGGATCCCTAAGCAGTCACACATTAAAGGGGCAGAACCTAGACTTCTAAGAGTATATGTGAGAGTTCTTGACATAGTTTTGGAAGAGTTGAGTTGGAAAACAGTTTTGAAAATGATTAGTTTGAAATAAATTTGGAGAACAACAGAAGGGACTGCTTTTAATGAAAACTGTTTGCAAGAAAGGGAATAGGACATTTAACAACTCAAAACCAGAACATAATGCATAGTTCAGGGAAACAGACACAATCATAGGAGGGGTATTGGGGACAAGTAAGTCACACAATGAAACAAATTTGCATACAAGTTAACACCAGGGAAGTGTTAAAGTACTACATACTTAGAGTCACAACAATTGTTTATCACAAAGTGTTCATGCCAAGGAGCTTAGCAGATTCAGATTGAGGGATGCCAAAGAGGGAGTACATGACAAACAGAGTAACGCATAGGTTTAGGGGAAGGGTTTAGGATTACATAGTAACTAAGTGTCATAAGTACATGCTTATAATGTGCTGGGAATTAGGGGGTAGGTCAGAATTGTAGTAAAACATGTGAGAAAGCAGTAGACTTGCTGATTTAAAGGGAAGGAGTAATCACATGGTGAAATAGGCATGCTAATTACAAGGTAAATAACATAACCACAAGTAGAAGCATAAGAGGAACAAAAGGAAGTGCAGTTCAAGCAGAAACATATTGTTTTGGATGTTGTAATTTAAACTGAAAACATACCAGTTAGAATGAGAGAATAAGTGCAGAGTAGTAGAGTGAAGAGAATTACTCAGTCTTGGCTTTTCAGTCGACAGAGGATTGCAAGTAATAGCAAGAACAACAAGAGAGAGGATATGTGAGTGTAAGAGAGAGTTCAGAACAGTGTATTTGTTCGTGTCTGATGTTAGTGCAAGAGTAGTGTATTTATAGTTTTAAAACTAAGTAGAGAATAAGGCAAGAATCATAGTTAGTGATAATTATAGCAATATGTACCAATTAGAACCAAATCAGCATAAGCATTTCCTTTAATCAAGGAATTAGACTCAAACTGTAATAGACAATGGCAAATAAGGAATGAAATCATGTAAGACTGAACATGACACATAAGGAAATAATCATAAGTATAATACAAGTATGTCACATGTAATAGAAACTAGATTCAGAATATTTTAATTAAGGAAAGACTTGAGAATCGGTTTAATAGCCTAGTCGACTATAGAATAAGGTAAGAAAATATTTCAAAAGATTAAAATCAATAAAGAATATCATGCGATCAGTGAAGAATCAATCACAAGTTCAATGACTCGCAAATAGAAAACAGTACTGATTTAGGAGAAATCGACATAAATTTATGAGAATAAATGAAATAAGACTCATAATAGGCAAAAATTAGAAACCCTAGCAAGCAAACATAGGGTAAAATCACATAAATCAGGGGATTCACATAGAGCACATAGTCTAAACGATTTGAAGGAGTTAACAGAATAAACACAAAGAGCGGAGATCTTAATAAACAAAAATAGGATAATATCACAGAGCACCGAGTGTTCATGATAAACAAACACATATGCCAGCTAATCGAACATATTATTAAAGACGGACTCAGAATCACATATTAAAGCCAAGAAACATAGGACTTTAGCAACATAGGTCAGAAAAAAGGGGAAAAGCTCAAATAAACGTTTAAACATAATAAAGATCATAGGATAATACTAAAAATCAGAAAGAAAACCGTTTTAGAAAAGGGGTTTAAGAACCCTAATTTGGAGATGAAGAAATCGTTTATAAAACATAATATTTTTAGAACAAAACATGTGAAACTCTTAAGATACACATAGATCTATTACAGATCCAGAAAGATTGGAAGATCTTAAAGCTAGGGTTTCCAGAGAAAACCCAGAGAAGGAGAAGAAATCTTAAAATATCACCGGCCTTTGGCCGGAAAATATAGATATCTTACTCGAACGGCCATAGGTGGCCGAAAAAGATGTCATGAGACCTGGAGATGGGAGTGAACAACCTCAGGGTCACTTGAGAATCTTCACCGGTGACACAGGTGTGAAGGATGTAGCCATAAGGTCGATGAGAGGTTATTGGGTTGGGTAGGATTTCAAGTTTGGGTTGGGTAACAGGGCTAATTTATTGGGTTAGGGGTCAGGGTTAATTAGGCTAGAATTAAAATTAAAAGTGGCTAATTGTTAAATACCCATTAAAAATAGGTAAATAATTTATAAAAATAGTTAATAATTATAAAAAAATAAAATTGATGCTAAATAGATTAAATTAAGATGATTAATCAGTATTAAAAATAAAAATAATTAATTATTGAGTAAAAATAGCACAAAATATATAATTAGGCTATGATTGCAAAGTTATTGCAATTATAGCCAAATAATGTCAATCTGGCTAATTTGTGAAATAATTAAATCTTAATAGGACCAAAAAATTATATATTGGATCAAGAAATGTTTTTGAAATTATTTTTAATGCAATTTATGATTAATTATTAAAGATAACAATGCTGGGTGAATTAAAATAAATTAAATAAAATATGGGAAAATTATGGAAAAATACCAATTGTTTTGAAAGCTTGATTTTGTGAGTATATATGCAAATTTAAAATAATTTGAGGAAAAATTGGGTATCAACAGCTGCCCTTCTTTACCCCGGAAGGATGAAAGAGTTGTCGGGTAAAGATATGATGGCTAATTTTGATCGAGCGAAACAATTTGAAGAGATTTAGGCCGCACCCTGGTTTTTGAGTTGCCTACATATCCCTTGTTTTACTGGAACCAGGCCGTATGTAGTTCAAGAGTCACCGACGAAGTATACCGATGAAGCTTTACATGAATGGACGCAACATATAGGGTTGGATGAATAAACGGTTTGCGGGTATGGTTAGGAAAACCGAAGCGGGACCGCTCCTGCTAGGGTAGTCGTTGCTCGTTGGATTACCTGCAGATAAGCAATACAAGCATATATTGTGCGTAAATTTAAACATGATGTTAGTTCCCGTCGGACCATGCATGTTGTCTTCGGACAGTTAAGGATGACGTCCTCAGACCATGATGTCCTAAGCCATGAATTGTTTGATGCATGATTCGCAGGCCATGAAATGATGTTCTGGGGCCATGAAGATGGTGCCTCCGAACGATGACGCCTTTGAATAATGATATGCAAAATTGAGAGAGATCCTCAGGCCATGACATGGTGTTCTCGGGCTATGAAGATGGTGCCTCCGAACGATGACGCCTTTGGACAGGTTGGCGATATTTCAGCCCATGAAAAATGCAGTAGTATGATGCTGACAAGACAGATCTTGGTCTTGCGAATTGAAGGGTGGGGCTTAGCCCGAAAGAAAAGCGAAGTAAATAATGTTTGAGACATCGCTTAGTCTCGATGAAAGAGTAAATTGGAGGCAGAGCTTAGCCTCAGAAAGCAAAAAAGTAGCCTTATGCAAATGGAGGTAGAGCTTAACCTCATACAAATGGAGACAGAGCTTAGTATCGGAAGGCAGAAAGGTATCCTTATGCAGATGGAAGGCAGAAAGGTAGCCTTATGCAGATGGAGGTAGAGCTTAACCTCATGCAGATGGAGACAGATCTTAGTCTCGGAAGGTAGAAAGGTAGCCTTATGCAGATGGAGGTAGAGCTTAACCTCATGCAGATGGAGACAGATCTTAGTCTCGGAAGGTAGAAAGGTAGCCTTATGCAGATGGAAGGCAGAAAGGTAGCCTTATGCAGATGCAGATGGAGACAGAGCTTAGTCTTGGAAGGTAGAAAGGTAGTCTTATGCAGTTGGAAGGCAGAATGGTAGCCTTATGAAAATGGAGGTAGAGCTTAACCTCGGAAGGCAGAAAGGCAGCCTTATGCCGGTGTAAGGCAGAATGGTAGCCTTACGCAAGTGGAAGGCAGAATGGTAGCCTTATGCAAATGGAGGTAGAGCTTAACCTCGGAAGGCAGAAAGGCAGCCTTATGCCGGTGTAAGGCAGAATGGTAGCCTTACGCAAGTGGAAGGCAGAATGGTAGCCTTATGCAAATGGAGGTAGAGCTTAACCTCGGAAGGCAGAAAGGTAGTCGTAAGAAGGTGGAAGGTAGAATGGTAGCCTTATGCAAGTGGAATTAAATAACAAATGACAGTAGAAATTCTTAGCTGGTAATAAATTGCGGTATTGTGACCGTTGTGAGTGTTGTGATTGTGGAGCATCATTTGTTTATGCTGATAATAAATGTCGGCATGTGCGACGATTTTGAGAATCGTGTCTTTGAATAGTATCAGTCCTTCGAGCGGATAGTATGCTCGAGATTTTGCAATATTAATGCCTGCATCCAAAGAAAAATCATGAGTTCTATAAATGGGGAGGTTAGTTCGCACCCCCGTTGGCTTTGCTTGACTAGTTTAGCTTGATCTGTTCATATCATTGGGGTAGCGTTTGCTGAGCAAGGTTGTTTTCAAGAATAAGTATGCATGATTTTATAAAAATACAGATAAAAATATATTTAAAAAGTTTAGATGAACCAACGACCGTGACACGGTTCAAGACATTGCAACCTCTCATGCTACGGAATTTCGAGGGTCCTCCTCAAAATTCTGCCCCAGTTTGATGGGTTGACGCTACTTACTATTGCACGTGCGGCGATCGGCTGAACTTGCTTCGGAATTTTGAGGGTCCTCCTCAAAATTCTTCCCCAGTTTCCAATTGCGGGGAGAATGAAAATTTTATTGAATTGTGACCGAACCCATAGGGCTACCTACGTATCCCCTATTAAATGGGAATAAGGTCAGGCGTAGTTCAATTTACATCATATAAGGAAAGCATAAAGATTACACATAGTAGTGTTTGACTGCATCTGAATTGATTGGCTTTGGCCAGACTTCTCCGTCCATTTCTGCGAGTATGAGAGCTCCTCATGTCAGTACTCGGTGAACCATGTATGGACCATGCCAATTAGGAGAGAATTTCCCTTTGGCCTCATCTTGATGCGGAAAGATTTTCTTTAACATCCGTTGCCGCGGTGTGAATTGTCTTGGCTTGACTCTCTTGTTGAAAGCTCGGGTCATTCTATTCTGATAAAGTTTCCCATGACATACTGCATTAATCCGTATTCCGTCTATGAGGGCTAGTTGCTCATAACGGCTCTTTACCCATTATGCATCGCTGATCTCAACTTCTTGAATGATTCTTAAGGAAAGAATTTCTACCTCAGCGGGAATGATAGCTTCTGTGCCATAAAGGAGCGTATAAGGGGTTGCCCCGGCTGATGTGCGTACTATGGTGCGGTATCCCAGCAAAGCGAATGATAACTTCTCGTGCCAGTGCTTGTGCTTTTCTATTATCTTCCTCAATATCTTCTTGATCTTTTTGTTAGTGGTTTCTACCGCTCCATTCATCTGAGGTCTGTAGGTTGTGGAATTCTTGTGCTTGATTTTAAAAATCTCAAACTTAGCCTTCATTAGGTCGATGTTGAGGTTGGAACTGTTATCAATGATGATTGACTCTGGAACTCCGAACCGACAGACAACACGGTCGCGGACAAAGTCTGCCACGACTTTCTTAGTCACTGCTTTGTAGGATGCTGCTTCGACCCATTTAGTGAAGTAATCAATTGCTACCAAGATAAACTTGTGTCCTTTGGAGGCGGCAGGCTTGATTGGTCCATTAACGTCCATGCCCCAAGCGGCGAACGGCCACGGTGATCTTGTTGCATTGAGCTCGTTTGGAGGTACCTTTATCATGTCTGCATGTACTTGGCAGCGGTTTCATTTCCGGACATATTGGATGCAGTTTGTTTCCATGGTCATCCAGAAATAACCTGCTCTTAGTATTGTGAAAACCTAAAAGGTCATCCCATGTATTTTTAGCTAATTATGTGTTTCGATGTCGTGAAAACCTCCTTTTATCTCACCTCGATGTGCATGCGCAGCCTGGCCGTGTAGCCGGGAAGCCGTTATGTGAAAAACTGATAAAAATGATGTTTTGTATTTGAAATTTGAATAAAGTTGACTTTGGTCAACAATTTTGGTAAACGGACCCGGACCCGTGATTTGACGGTCCCGGAGGGTCCGTAGGAAAATATGGGACTTGGGCGTTTGCCCGGAATCGAATTTCGAGGTCCCAAGTCCGAGAAATAAATTTTAAAAAGAAATTATTTTCTGAAAAATATAAAGGTTTTTGAAAGTGAGATGTGTTGATACCCTATTTTTCCTCAAATTATTTTAAGTTTTGCATATGTACCTTCAAAATCACTTTTTATAATAATTGGTATTTCTCCATAATTTTCCATAATTTTATTAATTTCTTTTCTAATTTATTCAGTACTTTATATTCAATAATTATTCATAAATTATATTATAAATAACTTCAAAATATTTCCTAGCTCAATATATCATTTTTAATCCTATTAGGATCTGATTATTTCACAAATTAGCCAATTTGGCATTGTTTGGCCATAATTACCTTAATTTCACTTATTTAGCATTAATTGCATTTTATGTAATTATTAGTTATTTTAATCAATTATTTATATATTTTAAAAGGGTATTTAACAAATATCCACTTTTAATCCAATTCTATTCAATCCTACCCGGACCCTCAACCCAATTAATTGGCCCAAATAACCCAGGCCCAAAAGCTTAGCCTGCCCGACCCAATCCCTCATTCAATCTGAGCCGTTGATTATTTCAAATCAACGGCCCAGATCAACCCATACCTAATTTAA